>JBBMOL010000568.1:47350-141272 GCA_037954665.1 Laguncularia racemosa
GATCACAAAATTCCCTGATGGCTCGATGCTTATCGACTTCGCCAGCCTATGTCTATAAGGTCTACGTTGGGGCTCTCGATTCAGGCTTCCCATAGGGCTTTGACATCTACCAGCTTGGCGAACTTCTCTGTTACCAGCAGATTTGGGTCCTGGTATTCGAAACGTGATTACTTCTAGTGATGGTCGATAAACTATGTCTTGGATGGTATCGAACTGGCAGACCACCGAGTTTGGATGATACCCTATACATCCGCTGATACCGATTAGAGGAACGGCCTGAAGGTTTCTGTAGGGTAGGATGACTTTGTTACAGTAACTCCATCTAGTTGTCCACAGGATGTCGTCGGCACTAAAACTCTTGAGCACTTTCACCCAACTATGGCTAGTAAGGTCATCGGGTAGCTTTATCTTTTCTATGCAAGAGTCCACAAGGTCCACTCGCTGGGCTAAAGATTTCCGAACCAGGTTTAACCCAAAACATTTGAGGTGGCTCACGAACCAGATCAGGATGAGGTTGATGTTTGAGTGGAAGATCTCGTGGCCTTTCTTCTTGACAAAATTCTGGTTCTAGATTTGTTCAGCTAGTAAAGCCGAGATATAAGATTTCCCTATCAGGAATTGGGCCACTAGCTCGATGACTCTATAATGGATATAAAAGATCCTGGTAGGGAAGAGTATGGTGGCAAAGGCTGTCAGGATGAAAGCATTTACCCTTCTCTATTTGTAGCTTTTGGGGTCCTTGTATAATATGTCTTTCCTATCCCCATCATCTTCCCGGGCTATGAACCAGGCTTCTAACTCGTCTATCCGTATGTAATATCTGTTACAGTTTACTAAGGCCTTGTTGATTACTATCTCGCGGACACCCAGAAGTCTACTGAAAATATCGACTGGCCTAGCCTCAAGATTTGGCACATACACTTCGTTGGGCTTGCAGGAGTTTAGTGTATTCTTCTAGGGTGGGAGTGATCTCATGTGGCCCAATGAAGAAAGTTGCAGGCTCTACTTCCCATGGATGGAGGATAGCCCGTATCAGAGGTAAGTTCATTTCCATCTTCATCAGTAAAAGGATAGGCCCTATCTTTTGTTGGATAAAGGCCTGCTCTTCGGGGTTGTACAGAGTAAACTAGTGATTTAGTACCAACTTTGGATCTAGGGGTTTGCAAACCTGGATCTCTTTGCAGAAGAGGCAGTCGATTGTAGAACTAGCCATCTATTACAATAGAAGTCTCTAATTACAAAAACTTTTTACAAGTTACAAATGATGTTATTATAGATAAATGTATTTGAACTCCAGGAACAGAACAAAAGTATTACATCATTAATCAATTGCCAACCCATGACTTCATGTATGCAGATAGGTGGGTTCTAACAGGTCCCCAAGCTCTATAGCCTCCCACATTCTCGAAGATATGGATCTCGAGCCATATCGAAGCGTTGGGTGGGGTGGCCTAATCAGTCCTAAACGGTGATCATATCACTTTGCCCAAAACCTACACAATGCCCCCCTGTCTTAGGGTCTTAAGACGGCCCGAGTTTAACCATATCTAATCACACGATTACATGAATGCAGACTTAATGGTAGGAAAAAAATACATAAACCCCTAATTTCATTAAATCCTTGAAAGGTTAGCAACAATATAACAATCAAAAGCCATTTTTGAAATGGTGATTCCAGAAGATTTAGGTGGCTAGCTTACCAGGGATAGTCCCTAGTGGAGTCGTCATCTTATCGAGTCTAATTTTTTATTTTTTTTTCATTTTCATTCCTAGTCCGATTTATACTAGACCCTATGCTCATCTAACATAAATCCTCGACTTGAACTAGGAATTTCATCTTATTTTGAAGTTGCCACCCAACTGAAGTTGGGAAATATTATTGAATTAGGACTAATTGAGCAGATTAATCCTAATTTGGACAACTAGTCAACGAGATCTCCTCTTTTCATTTTTTGTGAAAGAGGAAAGGGAACACCAGAGTTGCTGGACTCAGAGGCTAGCCTATTAAAACCTTAAAGTTGCCACCTTATTCTTCTGAAATCTAAACCCTATCATAATGTCTTTTATTGTTATTCACTTTATTTTATTTTTGTTATTTTTTTGTTATATTTTTGTTTATTGGTTAAAAACAACTTATTCTAATATGGAAAATGATTTTTTATTCCTTTTAGAGTTGCCCCAAACGGGTGCCTACGTACCTGCTATTCAGGATTAAACAAGCCATAGTTCGCTTTTTATAAAAACTTTAGTGGGTTAGTTAATTTTAATTATGAAAATACTTCAAATTTACGTTTTTATCATTTTTAGCATTTTTTAGAAAAAATCTAAGCCTAAACTTGACTATTTTATTTTATTTATATTTTTTTTTGAAAAAATTAATTTAAGGAAAAACCAATTTTAGAATTATTTAAGAAAATGATTTTTCTAAGTGATAAAAAATTATTTCTGTTTCCCTATGATTAACCTACCTCTAATATTATTATTATTTATTTATTTTTATTTCATATTTTTTATTTTATAATTTTTTTTATTTTATCTACCCTAAATTAAACATAAAAATAATAAACTAATCTAAATTATTTATTTATTTACTTTTTTTTTGAATTGTGAATAAATAAATTAATAAATAAATAAATAAAAACAAAAATTTCGACTTACTTGGATCTAGGTACGGTGCGCGGGTTGGGTCGGATCGAACCACAGTGGTTGGAAATCCTCGTTAGCGGCGTTCCAACGGTCCTTTTGTCGAATGAGGGGTGTTTCTAAAGCTTCTGAGGATGAAGAACCTAAGGCCGGTGGCGGTTACGATCGAAAACCTCCCCGAGTGGCGTTTTGAGGCAGTAGCGATTGGCAGTCGTGCTCAAGAACTTAGGCGAAGTTTCAATCGCGACCGAACCCCTTCCCCTCGTACGCTAGGCCATAGTCCGGACCAGTTGGGCTAGCCCACTTACTCTTTTTTTTTTATTTACGCAAATTGCATATATGCGATGTAATTTTTATTATTTTTATATTATTTTGAAATTCTAAAAATTTGTAAAAATTATTTAACTCCTTTTATTATTATTTCTACAATTACTTTCCAAAATTGATATATTTTCCCTATTGATTTTATTTTTTGAATATTTTTACAATTTTTGCTAAATTAGAAGAAAAATTATAAAAAATGAAAAAATTGAAAATTGACCATTATTAATTATTAGGGGCAAAAATGGGGTGTTTACAACAACTTTTGCAACGACAATATTAGCTACAATGACAACTTTTCCTAAGAGAAAGTTAGTTGCGACGACAATGTTTGCAGCGATTATATTCGCCGCAATAATGATGTTTGTTGCGACAATATTAGCCACGATGACACATTTGCAACAACGATATTCATGTTGACGACAACTTTTGCAAGGATGATATTCGTTGCGACGATAACATTTGTAACGACAATATTTGCTGCCACGACGATGTTTCCAGTGGCAATAGTCGGTGAGACAGTGATGTTTGCAGCAATGATATTTGTAGCAACGATGATATTCCCCACAATGATGAAGTTTGAAGTAATGATATTCACCATAACGACAATGTTTATAATGATGACTGTCGAGTCTAATTTTTTGCATTCCCATTCCTAATCCAATCTAGACTAGACCCTATGCTCATCTAATGTAGATCCTCGACTTGAGTTAGGAATTTCGTTTGATTTTTTTGGAGTCGCCACCCAATTGTTGTTGGGAAATATTGAATTAAGACTAAAGGAGCGGATTAGTCTTAATTTGGACTATTAGTCGTCGCAATTTCCTCTTCCCATTTTTTTGAAAAGAGAAAAAAAGGAAAACCAGAGTTTCTAAGTCCGGGGGCTAACCTATTAAAACCTTACGGTTACCACCTAATCTCCTAAAATTGTTCCTATTTAGAAATGTGTTTTATTGTGTTTCTGTTACTTTTTATTATGTTTTTGAATTATTTCAAAAAAATGATTTTTTATTTCATTTTATAGGTTGACCCGAATGGTGCCTACGTACCTGCTAGTCAGGATTAAACAAACCGTAGTTCGCTTTTCTGAAAACCTTAAATGTGTTTGTGAATTTTAATTTTGAAATCTCTTTCGATTTATGTTTTTACCATTTTTTGGGATTTTTTCTAAAAAATCTAAGCCTAAGCTTTAATCTGATTTTTGAAAATTATTTTTAGGGAAAAACATCAATTTTGGATTTATTTGAAGAAAATGATTTTTCTAAGTGTTAAAACTCATTTTTATGATTCTTTTGAATTTTTTATTTTTTTATGATTTTTTTATTCTTTTACAATTTTTTATAATTTTTCTAAGTTTTTATGATGTTTGTAGTTTTTTATCATTTTTATTATTTTTTAATGATTTTTATTAAATTTTGCATAATTTTTGTGAATTTTTGTTAAGAATTTTATGCTAAGCTATTATTTATCCTATTTTGAAATCTAAAGTTTTATTATTATTATCCTAATATTTTTATTGTTTTTCCACATTTTTATTATCATTTATTTTTCTTTTTATTTATTTATTTATTTATTTTTCTACATTATTAAATCCTAAAAACCTAATTTCTACATCTTCCTACTTATGGAAATAAAACATAAAGCATAAATAAATAACTAAATAAATAGCCAACAAATAAATAATAAAATAATAAATCAAATAAATACAAGTAAAATAACTAAACAAAATTCAAAAAATAAATAAATAAATCCGGAAAATTCGACTTACCTGGATCCGGGTCGGTGCGCGGGTCGGGTCGAATCGGGTCGGGTCGGATCGGTCAGACACGGCGGCGAAGAGGGCTCGTTCACGACGTTCCGGCGATCTTTTGCAACAAATGAGACGTCGAATCCTAGCTTTTTGAGGGTGCTGAATTCAATGGTGGCGGTGGTTTGCTCCCAAATCGTCTCCTGGTGGCGGCTTGGCTCTGATCGGTGATCGCGATTTTGGTTCTCCTCCGGTGCTCTCCGATTTGCTCTCTTTTCTCACTTTCCCTCAATTCTGATCCGTGTTTTGGCTTCCCCCACTCCTCCTCTATTTATAGGTGTTTGAAATCGAGCTGGATAAGCTCGGATTTCCTCCGATTGAAGCTAGTCGGATTTTCGGTTAAAAAAACCAACTCCGATTTGTGTAAATCCATCGATTTGTTGCGATTTGATTCCAATTAGATAATGTTTATCTTATTTCTGTTGAAGATCTGTTGGATTTGTGCAAAAAATCGAATCGAAATGGCCAGAATGCAAATTTTTTCTTCCGCCGGCGATCTCGGGCCCGAGGTAGAAGACGATCACGCGCCCGGCGCGTGCGTTTCCTCTAGCCAAGGTGTGTAATGTGATTTTTGATGGTGAAAGTTGTACTAATGTGGTAAGTACACTCTTAGTTAATAGATTAGGGTTGTCTACTAAAAAGTACCCTAAGCCATATAGACTTTAGTGGCTTAATGATTGTGGCAAGGTTAAGGTAAATAAATAAGCTCTTGTTTCTTTTACCATTGGCAAGTATAACGATGAAGTGCTTTGTGATGTCATCCTTATGCATGCTAGTGATATACTACTTGGTAGGCCATGGAAATTTGATAGAAAGACAAAGCATAATGGGTACCTGAATAGGTATTCATTTACCAAAGATGAGAGAAGGACAACTTTGACACCGCTTTCCTTGAAGGAAGTATATGAAGAATAGTACAGAATGGAAAGGATGAGAGTTGAGGCTAGAGGAAAAGAAAAGGACAGTCAAAAGAGTGCTTTAAAGAATGAAAATCACAAGAGTGAAAAGAAAATGAGAAGCTTCAAAAAGAGTGGGAAGAGTGAGAAAAATGAGAAAAAGGAGGGAAAAGAAAAAGGATTGCGGCATCAGCTTGGAGAGAAAATAATGAAGAATGTAAGCTTAATAGTTAGGTCAAGTGAGGTTAGGCAGGCTTTGAATTCTAATAGGCCTATATTTGTACTTTTGTACAAAGGGGCTTGTTTAGCAACTACCGACCATAACCCATTGATGCTTAGTGTGTTATATGATTTATTGCAGGAATTTGAATACTTGTTTCCAAAGGTCATGCTTAATGGATTAGCACCCAGTGAAGGCATAGAACACCAAATAGACTTCATTCTTGGAGCTGTTGTACCTAATAGGCCAACATACTAAGCGAACCTAAGCGAGGTGAGGGAGATCTAGAAATAGGTCGATGAGTTGCTAGCTAAGGGGTATGTGAGGGAAAGTTTTAGTCTTTATTCTATTCATGTGATACTTGTGTTAAAGAAGGATGAAACTTGGAGAATGTATGTAGACTGTAGAGCCATTAACAAAATCACTGTAAAGTATTGTCACCTTATTCCTAGGTTAGGTGATATGTTAGATGAATTATATGGTTCTTGCTTGTTCACTAAGATTGATTTAAAATCTAGTTGCTATTAAATCTGCATGAAAGTTGGAGATGAATCGAAAACCGCATTTAAGACTAAATATAGATTGTATGAGTGGCTTGTCATGCCATTTGGTCTTACTAATGCACTTAGCATTTTTATGCATTTGATGAATCATGTGCTACTAGAGTACTTAGGTAAATTAGTAATGGTATATTTTGATAATATTTTAATTTACTCAAAGTTTTTTTATGATCATATTTTGCATGTGCAACTATTACTAGAAAAACTTAGATAGAAAAAATTGTATGCTAATCTTAAGAAGTGTAGTTTCTGCATAGATAAGGTTAATTTTTGGGGTTTCATAGTATCTAGTCTAGGAGTTAAGGTTAATAAGAAGAAGGTTAGGGCTATTAAGGAGTGGATTAAACCTAAGAATGTGAGTGAGGTGAGGAGTTTTCATGGTCTTGCGAGATTATATAGAAGATTCATTAAGGATTTTAGCACCATAGCTACACCTTTGAATGAATTAGTTAAAAAACAAAAAAGTTAGACTTGTTTGAGGTGATGCACAAGAACATGCTTTCAATAAACTTAAGGATAAATTGTGTAATGCACCATTACTTGCTTTGCTTGACTTTGCTAAAACGTTTGAAATTGAATATGATGCTAATGGCATATATTTTAATTTAAGATCAAAAGCCACTAATGTATTTTAGTGAGAAGTTAAGTGGAGCAGATTTAAAGTATCCAACATATGCTAAGGAACTATATGTCTTGGTGTGAGCTTTGCAAATGTGGTAGCAATATCTTTAACCTAAGGAATTTATGTTGTACACTAACCATGAGAGCTTGAAACAGTTGAAGAGTCAAGATAAGCTACATAAAAGGCATGCCAAGTGGGTGGAATTAATTGAGACATTCCTATATGTGATCAAGTATAAATAAGTTAAAGAAAATGCGGTTAATGATGCGTTGTCAAGAAGGTACGCATTACTTAACTCACTTAGTACTTCACTGCTAGGTTTTGAGTTTGTGAAAGAGTTATATCCAAATGATGCTGATTTTTGTGAAATTTATGCTTCTTGTGCTAATGAGGCTAGATTAAATGATTTATATGTATCTAGTGGATTTCTATTTAAGGGGAGTAGATTATGCATTCCTAAAAGTTCCATGAGGGAATTGTTAGTTAAGGAGGCACATGGAGGGGACTTAATGGGGCATTTTAGGGTGAATAAGACCAATGATATGCTATGTGAACATTTCTATTGGCTTGGGATGAGACATGATGTGCATAAAGTGTGTGAACATTGCACTACATGTAGAGAGGCTAAGTCTAAATTGAAGCCACATGGGTTATATACACCATTACCTGCTCTTGATGAACCTTACACTAATTTGTCTATGGACTTTGTGATTAGGTTACCTAGAACTAGGAAAGTTAATGATAGTATCTTTGTTGAGGTTAATCAGTTTAGTAAAATGGCTTATTTTATTCCTTGTCATAAAATTAATGATGCTAAGTTAATTGCTAATTTGTTCTTCAAAGAGGCCATACGTTTACATGGCATACCTAAAAGCATTGTTAGTGATAAGGATGTTGATAGGAATCAGATTTCCACAGGACCTATTACTAGAGCCCGAGCTAAAGGCTTACAAAACTTGGTTTTGAGAATCTTTCATAAGTAACCTAATCCTGAGGAAGCTAACTTAATTTCTCCATTCTCATCGTATAATTGTTATGCATTCCAACAAGTACATTTATCAGTTATACAGAGTGCCAAATTACCTACACTGTAGAGTGAGTTAGGAAACTCATCAAGACATATCTCTAATGAATTTAAAGACCCAACATCTTGAAGACTAATTTTTATATATTTGTCATTTACTTGGATTATTTATGTATAAGCTTTTGTGAAATTTTCATTTGCTTGTAATTATGTTTTAAGGATCGACTACCCTAAAGTGGCATAGTTGTAATTTTGAAGACTTTTTAACCCTAAAGAGAGTAAGTATAAATACTTTCTTAAGTAGGGGCTTAAGGAATTTTTTGATAATTTTCAGAAAAACAAATACTTCACGTGTTGAGTGTTAAGGTTTCTTAATTCCAAAATTGCTCTTATCAATTTCAATCCTAAAATTGAGATTGTGCCAAGCGGTCTCAAAGTGAATTTGTGAGTAATATCAAGTTCTCTTTGTTGTAGTTTTTTTTTCATCACTAATGAGTTATATCTAAGGTTAAATTGGATTGTTCTTAGTCAGATTTGATTATATTTGTAGTCATTTCATTATGTTATAAGATTGATTGGTTTTAACACTTGTTATTACCATCAAGTTTTGCTTCATTTTGAAACATGGATTGGCTTTGTTGGGAAAGTGGATCACGGCTTTGTTCTTGTTGTTTTTGTGTAAAAATCTTGTGGGATTTTAAGTGTGTTTTGTGTTATCAATTAGGGATTTCATCATTGTGAATTTCATTATGTTAAAAGTTAGCAAATCGGGTCACATTTCATACTTAAGGTTTACGCAAATTTTAAGGCCTTTGGATCCGAATTGATCTAGTCCTCTTAGTGATCATTAATTGATTCAATTACATGTGCTTAATCCCCCTTTTAGGCACATCATTTTTTGGTATCAAAGCTTGAGGTTATGAGAAGGGATTGGTTGCAAATTGAATTCGGAAGTTAGGGGTTTATTGTGTAGCACCTTGATCCGAAAATTGTTAGCGTGAACTTGTACTTTTGTTATTGTGCTGTTGAATTATTGTCTTGTTGATTAGTGGTTGATCACTTAAAGATTAAACACTCTTGGATTCCTTGATTGTGGTTGTGAGCGTATAGTGCATGGGAAGTAAACCGCGAAGGGGCAAGAGTAGTGTTCAATTGTTGAAGTGGATTTGTGTTGTGTGCATTTTTCAGAAAAATTAGAGGAGTAACACTTATGTTTTTTAGATTTGAAATTCAAAGAAGTGTAAATTAACAAGCCAATTTGAAATTTCAAACATACATTAAGTCATTGTTTAATTGTATGTCATTTGAATTTTAAATAGCTTCTTACCATTTGTGGAATTTTGCACTTATTGAACTCCTTTTTGAATTTGAAAGTGAGCTGCCTTTTGTATTAAAGTTGTGGTTTGTTGTAGTTTTAGTGAAAGTGGGAAGTGAACTGTAACTTGAGGAGGATTGTATGTAGTGTTGTATTTTTTATTAACTTAGTAAAGGGTGTGTACATTTGGTGTTGGTTATTATATGTATTGTCGAGATCATTGTTGCTAGTGGCATGAAACATTGTGAATCGTGAGCAAGAAAGGAAGTTGTATGGTGGTGTATTGTATGTTATGTATGTGTTTACTCACTGCCAATTGCGTATTTAAGTGGTGAGAAGCCAAGGCAAGAAAAAGGAAAGTGAGTAGTAGAATTTGAAATTCAAATAAGTCATTAAAGTGTGAAAGTAATTAAACTAATTACTTTTACACTTGTAGTTTAATTTAATTCTATCTACTTGAAAGTAGTTGAATGTACTTTATTTGTGGCTTAGTTGTGTACTTAAACTGTGGAAGTGTAAGGATAATTATTGTGTTGTTGGGTTTGAACATAATCATGTCTAGTGAAATGTTTCATTATACTAATGTATTGTGCTGGACATTAACTACTTTTACCACTAAAGATGATGAACAAAGGGAAAATTTGTTCCATACTTCTTGTACGGTAAAAGGGACTTTATGTGTCCTTATAGTTGATGGTGGTAGTTGTACCAATGTGGTAGCAACATCATTAGTATCAAAACTAAAACTTGCCACTAGTCCACATCCTAAACCGTATAAATTGCATTGGCTTAGTGATCAAGGGAGTTTGCATGTGACCTAAAGAGTGAAGGTATTCAATGTAGGGGATAAATACTATGATGAAATTGAGTGTGTGATATTCTACCTATGTATACATCCCATAAATTGCTTGGCAAACCTTGGTTATATGACAAGAGGGTCTTACATGATGGCTTCAGGAATACTTATGTATTCTAGAAGGAGGATAAACACATTATTTTGAATCTGATGTCACCTTCAAAGGTTCAAAGGGTTTAACAACAAATCAGTAGGTTATCTGAGGTAAAAGGGGTTCCATTGCAACTTAATAATTCTAGGGAAAAGAAGCTATTGTTGATGGGATAGGGTGAGTTAGAGAGAATTATGACAGAAGAATCTTCGGTATACTTGCTACAGTTGAGATGTGCCCTAAGGATGCAAGAACATCAATCTTTACCCTCAACAATATCTCAAGTATTAAATGAGTACATTGATATTTTTTTTATGATTTGCTAGCAGGTTTATCACCTTTGAGAGGGAAAGAGCATGTCATAGATCTTATGCCAACGTTAGTATTACCGAATTGACCAGCATACCGCATGAATCCTGAGGAGGCTAGAGAATTGAAATGCTAGGCGGATGAGTTGGTTGTGCGAGGATTTCTCAAGGAAAGTCTTAATCTATGTGTTGTTCCCGCCCTTCTTGTTCTTAAGAAGGATGGTACTTAGAGAATGTGTATCAATAGTAGAGCCATCAACAAAACCACTATCAAATACAGGTATCATATTCCTAGACTTGATGATATGTTGGATGAGTTGCATGGTTCACAAGTTTTCTCCAAAGTGGATCTTAAAAGCGGGTATCACCAAATTCGAAAGAGAGAGGGAGATGAATGGAAAACCACTTTTAAAATACGCCATAGACTATATGAGTGGTTGGTTATGCCATTTGGTTTGAGTAATGCTCTTAGTACATTTATGAGATTGATGAATCATGTATTGAAGGAGTTTCTAGGTAAATTTGTTGTTGTTTATTTTAATGATATTCTAATATACAGCAAAGACCTAGAACATCATGTGGAGCATCTTTAGGTAGTATTTTCAATATTGAGGCCACAACAGCTATTTGCAAATCTCCAAAAGTGTTCCTTTTACTAAACTGAGGTAACATTTTTGGGTTTTGTTATATTTGGTTCAAGTGTTAGGGTGGATGAGGAGAAAGCGAAGGCAATCAGGGAATAGCCAACACCTACCTCAGTTATTAAGGTAAGGAGTTTCCATGGACTAGCATCCTTTTATAGGCGCTTTATCCATAATTTCAATAGCATTGTCAGTCTTCTCATAGAACTGACTAAGAAAAATATTCGTTTCGTCTAGAGTGAAAGGGCCTAGAGGAGTTTTGAAGAGGTAAAAGAAAAACTCACTTATGCTCCATTATTTGTTTTACCTAACTTTTACAAAGTTTTTGAGCTAGAATGTGATGCTTCTAGGATAAGGATTGGTGCTGTATTAATGCAAGAAAAGAGACCCATAGCGTATAATTTGAACTATTCTATTTATGATAAGGAATTTTATTCCTTAGTGAGGGCTCTAATGACATGGCAACATTATCTTCTCCCAAGAGAATTTATTATCTATATAAATCATGAATCACTGAACCATTTCAAAGGTCGATAGAATCTATCTAAGCGACAAGCCAAGTGGGTAATGTTTTTGGAGGGTTTTGTATATATGATAAAGTACAAGAAGGGTAATCAGAATATTCTTACTAACACTTTGTCACACAGGTATGTACTTATCACTTCTCTTCAATCAAAACTACTAGGTTTCGAATTGTTAAAGGAAAAATATGTGCATGATGATGAATTCAGAGTTGTTACGGAAAAATGTTCTAGGGGCAAGATGTATGAAGGTTATTGCATGATTGAGGGGTTTTTATATAAATCTAGGAAGTTATGTATGCCTTCTGGATCTGTGAGGGAGCTATCAGTGAGGGAAGCACATGCAGGTGGATTGTCTAGGCACTTTGGTGAGAATAGAGCCCTTGCCATATTGTGAGAGAATTTCTATTAGAAGGGTATGATAAAGGATATCCATAAGGTATTAGAAAGATGTGGCGTTTGCAAGAAAGCTAAAGGAAAGAAAGGTATACAAGGTGAATACATGCCTTTACCTATATCTGCCAAACCCTGGACTGATATTAGTATAGATTTTGTGTTGGGGTTACTTAGGACGCAAAGAGGAAAGGATTCTATCATGGTTGTTGTTGACAGATTCAGCAAAATGTCTCATTTTATGCCCTGTCACAAAACAGATGATGCCCTTTTTATTACTAACATTTTTATGCAGGAAATTGTCAAATTGCATGGAGTTCCATATAGCATAGTGTCAAACAGAGACACTAAATTTCTTAGTTTCTTTTGAAAGACGCTATGGAGAAGACTGGGTACTAAGCTTATGTATAGTATATCCTGCCATCTATAGACCAATGGCCAAACAGAGGTTGTCAACCGTATGCTTGGCAACTTAGTTAGAGTAACAGTTAGCAAGAATCTTACTGATTGGGACTTATGTCTTCCTACTGTTGAGTTTGCTTACAATAGGTTTACTCATAGTTCAACCAGTAAGTTTCCCTTTGAAGTTATTTATGGTTATAATTCTTCTATTCCATTAGATTTTATAGTAGGACTAACAACAAAAGAAGAGAGTCTTAATGGAGTAGAATGCGCCAGGCAAATCTAGAAAATTCATGACAAAATAACTGAACACCTTCAAAAGACCTAGGAACAGTAGAAAATTCAAGGAAACAGAAATAAGAAAAATCACATTTATAATCCAGGTGACTTAGTCTGGATTAATCTTAATAGGGATAGGTTTCCACATAAGAAGTCATAGAAGCTGTCTCCCAAATTAGACAGACCAAGCAAAGGGCTTACAAAACTTGGATTTAAGAATCCTTCATGAGTAACCCAATCTTAAGTAAGCTATCTTAATTTCTTCATTCTCATCATATAATTGTTGTGTATTCCAACAGGTACATTTATCAGTCCTATAGAGTGCCAAATTACCTACACTTTAGAGTGAGTCGGGAACCTCATCAGGACACATCTCTAATGACTTTGAAGACTTAGCATCTTGAAGACTAATCTTTATATATTTTTCATTTACTTGGATTATTTATGTGTAAGCATTTGGAACACTTTCATTTGATTGTAATTGTGTTTTAAAGACCAACCACCCTAAAGTAGCATAGTTATAATTTTGAGGACTTTTTAACCCTAAAGGGAGCAAGTATAAATACTTGCTTAAGTAGGGTTTTCGGGAATTTTTTTATCATTTTCAAAAAAAAACAAACACTTTACGTGCTGAAGGTTAGGATTTCCTAAATCCAAAATTGCTTTTATCAATTTCAATCCCAAAATTGAGATTGTGGCAAGTGGCCTCAAAGTGAATTTGTGAGTAATATCAAGTTCTCTTTATTGTAGTTTCCTTTTCATCACTAGTGAGTTATATCTAGGGTTGAATTAGATTTTATTGCATTTGTAATCATTTCATTATGTTATAAGATTGATTGGTTTTAACACTTGTTATTACCATTAATTTTTGCTTCATTTTAAACCGTAGATTGGCTTTATTAGGAAAGTGGATCATCACTTTGTTCTTGTTGTTTTAATGTAAAAATCTCATGGGATTTTAAGTGTGTTTCGTGTTATCAATTGAGGATTTCATCATTGTGAATTTCATTATCTTGAAAGATAGCAAATTGGGTCATATTTTATAGTTAGGGTTCACATAAATTTTAAGGCCTTTAGATTCAAATTGTTCTAGTCCTCTTAGTGATTGTTAATTGACTTAATTACATGTGCTTAATCCCCCTTTTAGGCACATTAGATGTTAAATTTCTAAGTCACTTTTGGAGAGTGTTATGGGGAAAGTTAGGAATAAAACTATTGTTTTCAACCACTTATCACCAACAAACTAATGGATAAACTGAGATGGTTAATAGAACTTTGATCACTTTGTTAAGGGTAATCATTGAGAAAAACATTAAGATGTGGGAGGTTTGTTTACCATTTATAGAGTTTGCTTATAATAGGGCTATTCATAGCACTACTCATTGTTATCCATTTGAAATTATTTATGGTTTTAATCCACTTACTCCTATTAACTTACTGCCATTACCACCTAACAACTTTGTGAGTGTTGATGCTAGTTCCAAAGTAGATTTGTGAGGAAATTACACAAGAAAGTGAAGGAGCAAATTGAAAGATAGAATGCTAAGGTAATTGCTTGTGTGAACAAAGGAAGAAGACCCATGGTGTTTCGACTAAGAGAATGGGTGTGGGTACATTTTCATAAGGAGTGATTTCCCCTTTAAAGGAAGTCTAAGCTAAACTCAAGAGGAGATGGTCCATTTTAGATCCTTAAGAAGATTAACGACAATGCATACAAAGTGGACTTGCCAAAGAGTATAATGCTGGTGCTACATTTAATGTTATTGATTTGAGTCCTTTTGATGTAGGTGATGCTTTTGATTCGAAGACAAATCCTTTTCAGGAGAGGGGAATGTTATGGAGAGACTAATAGACTAAGCTCATTACATGTTAAGTCATGAAGATCAAAGAGGCAAGGATGCATGTCAAGGGATTTCGAGTCCGATTAGCATGCCTTAAAGACTTATAACAAGATCTCGAGCTAAGAAGATGCAACAAGCTTTAATTGTTCATCTATAAGGCTTGGTGAGGATAGCTAGTAAAGAACTTCAAGGATATTAAAGCTTCGAGACAATTGCAACTCAAGTTCAATATAACTTAGTGCAGGTCAAAGTGGAGTTTCCAAACATTGAGAGGGCTACTAGCTTTAAAGATTGAAAGTCGTCAGTGTTAGAGCTTAAAGGTTGTCGACATGGAGAAGAAGGCTACAGGCCTTTAGCTAGCATTGAAAATCATGGCTGGCTGGTGTTGAATCAAAGTTGCTATCTTATAATTAACGTAGAACCAACTTTCTTTTAATTGTGTTTTGTAACTTGTGTTTTCATTAGGGTTTTATGGAAGGTCATATAAATACTCCTTGGCCACATTTTAGAATGGAGTTTTTTTTTTTGTTTTAAAATTACAAAAGCTGTTACTTATTCCTTGTGTTCTTATATAGAATACATACTTTAAGAACGTTTAAGAGATATTGATCGCCTTTCTTGTGGAGTGATCTACGTTATAGCAAACCTTTGTTCTAACTTCTTGATCAATAACTAAGAGAAACCTAATTTTAGTCCATCTTGACAATTAAATCAAATTGATTATGAGGGTTTTCACATTATTTCTATAAGAGTTCATAATATCCAAAGGGGTTCTCAAGTGTATTCATGGAGGTTCCATATTAAAATGACTTCCAGAATTGCTTAGCAAACTTTGAGTTGAAAGACTTAAGATATTCTAGAGACTTGTTTACTTGGACCAATCGTTAGGAACATAATCAAATTTTGAGAAAATTCAATAGTGTTTTAGTTAACCACCACTAGCTAGATGTCTTTCCAAGAACCCAAGCCAAGTTCTTACCTCTTACACTCTCAGATCACTCCTTAGCCATCACATGCAAGGATTTTAGGCCTAGCACTAGGAAGTCACCCTTTAAGCTCTTTAACTTCTAGATTGAGCATAAAAGCTTTAAAGACATTGTCACCAATACATGGAATAATGAGATCACTTACTTAAAAATGTTCCAAGTGGTTAAAAAGCTCAAATTGTTGAAAAATGAGCTAAGATACTTAAACAGGTCTAAGTTCTCCCATGTATCTAACCAAGTGCAATTGGTTAAGAACTCTCTCCTTCAACTGCGATATTCCATACAAGGTACTGGAGACACATCATACATGGAAGAGGAGAAGAAAGCCTTTAAGAAGTATTACATACTTAGAGGAGCTAAAGTGATGAGATCCAAGTCAGAAGAAGAAATGTTGATCCTCTTGAAGTGCTGCTTGGACCGATCACGAGAAATCAAGCGAAACGATTCAAGGAAGCACTTAACGGGTTGATAAAGGTTGTCCATGAAGCCGGAAAGGATTGGAGCAATCATGAAGTTGGAACGGATTGGAACAACCATGGGAAGACCCTTACTCTTATACAAGTCACACCGGACACGGGTTGAAGAGGGCGTGTACTTTCAAGGCACGGCCGTGTATGGAGTCAAGCAAATCCATAGAAAGATACACAACCAAAGTACACGTGCGTGTATGTTGCCAGAAGTTGCATAGAAAGGTACATGGCCAAAGTACACGGGTGTGTACACGGCCGTGTATCCCCTGCCGGCCAGCTTGTTCTATTTTCGCGTTTTTACGTCATTTATCTAAACTACGTCGTTTTGGACTTGTTTTACACGAATTGTAACCCTAGTATAAAAGCTCCTAGGGTTTAGAACAATGAACATTAAACACTTTTGAGAGGCACCTCTCTTGGTTCTTCAAGAACTAAATCGAACTTATCGGATTGATTTCCGTGGCATTCATCCCGACTTATCAACCGGTCTTTCATCCCGATTGTGGTGTCTTCATTTTATACCAAGGTTCTTGTCTCGCTTATAGACAACGGGTCGCGGTTTCCACTTTAGGTGTTTGGGCGTCTTAGGCAACGAATTTCCGAACGTATTGGTATTGGGTTTCGTCACGGGTTGGCGTGGTTCGTATCAGTTTGGTATCAGAGCTTAGGTTTGTCAAAACATCAAGTTCGGTTGAGGAAGGTAATATCAAAAACCCTAACTCCAATCGTTCATATCAATTATCGTATTCAATTTCATAGTATTGATTGTCTTTTGATAGTGTAATATCGCCTAGGAGATTGTTAAAAAAAGAGAGAGTAAAAATCACGACAAAAAAAAAGAAGAGAAAAGAAAAGAAAAGAAAAACATGATCAAAAGCAAAACAGAGAAAAAAAATTGGGATAAAAAAAATAGAGGAAAATTTACGAACCCTAGAGTTGTTTTGAATTCTACGGAAGGAAATTGGTGTAGTTCGGGTTAGTTCCAAGAGAATTGAGAAGAGGAAATTGGCGAGTTGATATCATCATTATTTGTGAGAATACACGAGTGACTGTGTGATATCGTCATTTGAGCGAAACACATAAGGGAGTGTATCGTGAGGTTTAATTATATATATATTTGTGTTAGTACTAATCTTTTCTGCAGGGACTATGTCGAGACAACATTCTCCTGAAGGTGAGAGGGGAAGGTTTGATGCTAGGTTAGTAATTGAGGCGTTGAGGGGAGAAATGAAGAGGATGTTCCAAGAAGGAATGGAACAAATTCATGAGACGATAGAGCAAAGACTAGAGCAATCCACAAACGTATTCCAAGGGCGTAAGCGGGAGAGTCGTTCTAGGAGAGTACCGAGGGGTGGAGATGAAATGTCGGATGATGATTTTGATGAGCCTTCTGTTGGAAGTTATAGAGGATATAGTGGTCGGAATAGAGGAACTAGGGATTGGGAAGATAGAGGAGATAGGAATGGAGAGGATGATTAATTGAGTAGCATAAAGATGAAGATTCCTCCTTTCTAAGGGAAGAATGATCCCGAGGCGTACTTAGAGTGGGAGAAAAAGGTAGAGATGGTGTTTGATTGTCACAACTATAGTGGGAGAAAGAAAGTAAAACTTGCTGCCATTGAATTTTCGGATTATGCTATAGTGTGGTGGGATCAACTAATGTTGAATAGGAGAAGGAGTGGCGAGCCACCTATTGAGTTTTGGGAAGAGATGAAAAGAGTGATGAAGAAGCGGTTTGTACCTGCGTATTATTATCATGAATTGCACAGCAAGTTGCAAACTCTTAGGCAGGGAAGCCGGAG
Organism: Laguncularia racemosa; assembly: GCA_037954665.1. Lineage (NCBI taxonomy): Eukaryota > Viridiplantae > Streptophyta > Magnoliopsida > Myrtales > Combretaceae > Laguncularia > Laguncularia racemosa. Next base: position 65,349 of record JBBMOL010000568.1, read on the forward strand.
TGTAGATGAGTATTTCAAGGAGATGGAAGTCACTATGATTAGGGCGAATGTAGAGGAGGATAGAGAGGCTAAAATGGCTAGATTTCTTGCGGGGTTGAATAGAGAAATCCAAAATGTTGTTGAATTGCAACATTATGTAGAATTAGAGGATATAGTCCACATGGCTATAAAAGTTGAGAATCAGCACAAGAGGAGAGGTAGTAGTAATGCACGGTTGCAACAGGGTAATGGTTCATCCACTTGGAAGAATAATCAATGGAAGAAGGAAGAAAAGCCTTTACCCACCAAACCAAAAGGGGAGCTGAGGCAAGCGGGTTCTACTCCTAGTAATCAAGGTAACCCTAAATCTTCTACTTCTAGAAATCGTGACATTAGATGTTTTAAATGTCAAGGTAGAGGCCATATTGCTAGTCAATGTCCAAATAGGTGTGTGATGATTTTGCGTGATGGTGGAGAGTATGAGACTTAGGGGGATAGTGAAGAAGAGGATATGCCTCCATTAGAGGATGCTAGTGATGATGAGGAGCCTGCAATGGGAAGGCTAGTGGCAGTAGTGAAGAGAGCTTTGAATGTGCAGGTGAAGGAAGAAGAGGAGGTGCAAAGGGAGAATATATTTCATACTAGATGTTATCTAGGAGATCACATTTGTAGTTTGATTATTGATGGGGGAAGTTGCACCAATGTAGTGAGTAATTTTATTGTTGAGAGGCTGGGGCTCAAAACTGTTAGACACCCTAGTCCATATAAATTGCAGTGTTTGAATGATAGTGGTGAGACTAAGGTGAGTAAGCAAGCCTTTATTGGGTTTCGCATTGGTAGGTATGAGGATGAGGTGTTATGTGATGTAGTGCCAATGCAAGCATGTCATGTGTTGTTGGGGAGGCCATGGCAATTTGATAGGAAGGTTGTGCATGATGGCTTTTCTAACAAGTATACACTTGTTCACTAAGGGAAGAGCTTTAATCTTAAACCGTTAACACCTAAGCAGGTGTATGAGGACCAGTTGCAGCTACAACAGTCGTTTGCAAAACACAAGGTGAGTGAAAAGCAGAGTGAGAGTGAGAGAGCAAAAGACAATGAGAAGAAAAAGGAATATAAAAGTCAAGATCAAAAGGAAAAGGAGAGGAAGGCTGGAAAGAGTATGAGAGGCCAGGTTGAAGGGGGATCAACTTTGGTGGTGAGTGAAAAGGAGAGTTATGTGGCAAGAGCGAGTGTAGTAAGGAGAGCGTTAGTGATGAGGCAACCTATGTTGTTGCTGGTTTTTAAAGAAACATGTTTGACTACTAACGAATTGTCTAACTCTTTGCCTAGTGTGGTTGTGTCTCTTGTGCAGGACTTTGAAAATGTCTTTCCGAAGGAACTCCAAAGGCAGGTCGATGACTTAATGGAGAAAGGATACGTGAGAGAAGACACGAGTCCATGTGCAGTGCCTGTGATTTTGATGCTTAAGAAGGATGGGACATAGAGAATGTGTGTTGACTGCCGCGCCATCAACAACATTACGGTAAAGTATCGTCATCCCATTCCTTGTTTAGATGACTTCTTAGATTGGTTATATGAGTATAGTGTCATTCCTCGTGAGCCATGGATAAACATTTCCATAGATTTTGTGTTAGGATTATCTAGGCCTAGGCATGGTCGAGATTCTATTTTTGTGGTTGTGGATAGGATTTCTACAATGGTTCATTTCAGTCCTTGTCATAAAACCGATGATGCTATACACATTGTTTATTTTTTCTTTAGAGAGGTAGTGCGTCCGCATGGTATACCTAGTAGCATTGTTAGTGATCGGGATGTAAAGATTTCAAGTCATTGTTGGAGAGTATTGTGGGAAAAGTGGGGAACTAAACTAATGCTTTCAACTATCTGTCACCCACAAACTGATGGGCAAATTGAGGTGGTTAATAGGACTTTAATTCAATTGTTAGGGGCAATTATAGAGAAGAACATTAGGACTTGGAAGGATTGCTTACCATTTGTGGAGTTTGCATGTAATAGGGCTTTAAATAACATTATTCATTGTTCACCATTTGAGATTGTGTGTGGTTTTAACCCACTGGATCCTATTTATATCTTGCCATTGCAACCTAACAAGTCTGTGAGTTTTGATACTGATTCTAAGGCAGATTTCGTGAGAAAGCTACATGCATAGGTAAAGATTAGGATTGTAAAACAAAATGCCAGGGTCGCTTCAAGGGTGAACAAGGACAGGAGACCCAAGATTTTTCAGCCTGGAGATTGGGTTTAGGTGCATTTTCACAAGGAGAGTTTTCCATTGCAGAGGAGATCCAAGTTGAACCCTAGGGGAGACGGTCCATTTCCGATGCTTAAGCGCATCAATGATAATGCATACAAGAAAGATCTACCAAGTGAGTATCCAGTAAGTGTCACATTTTATGTTACTGATCTGAGCCCCTTTGATGCAGGCAATGATTTGAGGACAAATCCTTTTCAAGAGGAGGGGAATGATGAGAGCCAAGCCGGAAGAAGAAATGTGGATCCTCTTGAAGTGCCGCCTGGACCGATCACGAGAAATCAAGCGAAACGATTCAAGGAAGCACTTAATGGGTTGATAAAGGTTGTCCATGAAGCCGGAAAGGATTGGAGCAATCATGAAGTTGGAACGGATTGGAACAACCATGGGAAGACCCTTACTCTTATACAAGTCACACCGGACACGGGTTGAAGAGGGCGTGTACTTTCAAGGCACGACCGTGTATGGAGTCAAGCAAATCCACAGAAAGATATACGGCCAAAGTACACGGCCGTGTACACGGCCGTGTATCCCCTGCCGGCCAGCTTGTTCTATTTTCACGTTTTTACATCACTTATCTAAACTACGTCGTTTTGGACTTGTTTCACACGAATTGTAACCTTAGTATAAAAGCTCCTAGGGTTTAGAACAATGAACATTATTACATCTTTGAACATTAAAAACTTTTGAGAGGCACCTCTCTTGGTTCTTCAAGAACTAAATCGAACTTATCGGATTGATTTCCATGGCGTTCATCCCGACTTATCAATCGGTCTTTCATCCCGATTGTGGCGTCTTCATTTTATACCAAGGTTCTTGTCTCGCTTATAGACAACGGGTCGTGGTTTCCACTTTAGGTGTTTGGGCGTCTTAGGCAACGAATTTCCGAACGTATTGGTATTGGGTTTCGTCACGGGTTGGCGTGGTTCGTATCATAAAGAGTGTTTCTCCAAATAGAATGCAAAACAAACCAGTTGAGATTAAGGAACAAAAATACCTCTTTCTTCCATAAAGCTATGAAGAACCTTCACAATAGAAGTTCTCTGTCTAAGTTATCAAAAGAGAATGGAAGTGAGGTAGTAAGGGAAGTAGAGGTTAATAATTTAGCTGTTTTGCACTTCTAACAACTTTGTGCTAGCTCCTACCCTCTAATTAACCTTGAAGAGGTTCATAACCTAGTGACTTGGAATTTGACCGAACAATAGAAGAAAGAATTGAACTTGAATGAAGAGATTAAGAGGGGTTTCTTTTCACAAGAAAATGAGAAGGCCTTTGGGCTAAATGGGTACATATCTAAAATTTTCAAGGAGACTTGGGAAAAGGAAATGATGTTTTTACTACAGTCATGGAATTTTTAACCATAGGGCACCTACTCAAAGAAATAAACACCACCATCATTTCTTTGGTCCTAAAGATAGCTAATTCTTCTAGATTAGGAGAATTTTGCCTATTGCATGCTGTAACATCCTTTACAAAGCTATATCTAAAGTTCTTTCAGTGCGTCTAAAGAATGTCCTACCTTCTTTGATTAGAAGAGAATAGGCAGCTTTTATTCCTGAGTATAAGATCATGGATAATATCTTAATAGCATAAGAATTGATGGTCGGATACTGATAGAGCCATTTTATACTCAAACTTTATAGTATAAATTGTGTTAAATTATTATTGATTTTATAGAAATCATAAGGAAATGGTACTTTAATTCTATCATCGTGATAAATCAGGTTAAATGGAGTCAAGGATGCTAATTCAAGTATTTTAGAGAAGTCATCTACAACTTGGATCAAGACAAGGAATTACACCACCGGAGGAAGTACGGTTTGAGGCACGGCCAAGGTTCAAACCGTGTTACACATTGGACAAGAAGACGGAAATGTGGACTTTGAACAGAGAGAGACACGGCTTAGGACACGGCCGTGGGAGAAATCGTGCTTGGAGCTATGGTGGAAGCTAAACGTGCCAAGGAGAAGAAATTGTGGAACATCAACTAGAGGATAGCACGGCTTGAAATCTGGCCGTGTGTGTAACCGTGGTACACACTAGGCGCAGATGAAGACTTGAAGAATATGCACAGAGGATGGCACGGCTTGACCCATGGCCGTGTGGTGGGGCGTGCCAGGCAGACGAATCTTCACTTCTCGAAATCTACTTGGAAAAAGGAAAGATATTTTCGTATCTTGCTAGCAAAAGATCACATGCTATCCATCTAATAATATAAATAGAGCCAACCCTAGAGGGTTAGGGCAACTTTTGAATCTTTAGATCTTGAAGAACCTTGGATCATCTTGGAGGCAGAGCAGGCAACCGGGTTCATCATGTCTCTACTTTTTATTTTCGTTTTATTGATGAACATGAGTAGCTAAGCTACTTTTCTAGCCAAAGGGTCATAGATGTTTAATTCTCCATGAATTGTGAGGTCTAATTGACTTGTATTTATTCTATTCTTTGCTTTCGGGTATTCATATATCTTCTGATCGTTTTGTCATTATTATCTTTGTTGATTGGTATGAATAGAGCTCTTCTACTCAATTAGCAAGTTAATATATTGTCAACTAGCACGTCAAATCCGTAATTGTTTGATTGTTCTAGTCTTAGTGACGCAATAACATGTTTGGTTATAAAAGAGATGATCGAATTCATGTTATGGAGGTGTGTGATCATGTTTAAATAGGTTATCTTATAATCTACTGGCATGAATTGGTGGTCTCTCTAGATCTTAATGCTATTGATAGATTAAATCCTAAGCGCTTGTCTAGGGTTGTTTAATCAATAAGAGAAATAATTCAAAGCGCTTGTCTGAGGTTATCGAGGAAGTAAGGAGAGATAGGTTGTTAGAGCTTCTTAATAACCATAACCAGTTTATCTAGGAACAAGAATAGAGAACATTTGCATCGATGATCAATTCCTTGAATTAAACTATCTTGATTCCTTTGGCTAGGCTTTTATTAATATCCGATTTTCTTACCTTGTTTTACTTTATTTTGATTCACAAACAAAACCCCCCATTTTTCTTTTCCCTGTTATTATCCTTGAATAGAAATAAATTTAACCAATCTCTGTGGATTCGACCCTACTCACCACTATATGCAAATCATATAATTGTCTAGGAGTAGGTTTTATTTTTGTTGGATTCGACACCCATCAAATTTTGGCGTCGTTGCCGGGGATTGGTGTCAAATTTATTTCTATTCTTGTATGACTCGTTCTTCTCAGACAGGTGAACTAACTTATAATCTAGAGATTGAGAAGACTCTAAAGAGACTACGACAAGAAGCTAGATCATCCACTAGACAGAACTTAGCATCGGATTTGTCTGATTCATTCCTTGATTCAGAAAAAGAAGACGATATGGTAAATCCCGAGAGAACATTAAGGGAGTTAGCTGCACCGGATGTGAATCAACAACCACTTTGTATTCACTACCCCGAACTAGCTGTGGAATTTGAGTTAAAATCTAGGTTGATACATCTGCTACCCACCTTTCATGGTCTTGAGAATGAAGATCCTCATAAGCATTTGAAAGAGTTCCATATAGTGTGTTCTAGTATGAGGCCGCAAGGAATAATCGACGATCAAATCAAGCTACGTGCTTTTCCATTTTCTTTAAGTACTAAAGCTAAAGATTGGTTGTTTTATTTGCCTCCAGGTTCTATCACCACTTGGACAGATATGGTAAGACTCTTCTTGGACAAATTCTTCCCTGCATCTAGAGCCGCTGGTATAAGAAGAGAAATTTGTGGTATAAAACAAAGGGACACCGAGACTCTTCATGAGTATTGGGAGAGGTTCAAGCAATTGTGTGCAAGCTGCCCACAACATGGGATATCTGAACAACTCCTTATCCAATACTTCTACGAGGGCCTACTTCCGATGGAAAGAAAGATGATGGATGCTGCAAGTGGAGGCGCCATAGTAAACAAAACCCCTGGTCAAGCTAGGGAATTGATCTCCATTATGGCTGCCAATTCGCAACAATTTGGGTATAGGCATGATACATCTTCAAGGAAAGTAAATGAGGTAAGTGTGTCTAACCTTGAACATCAAATTTCTAATCTTACCTCCCTTGTGCAACAGCTAGCTCTTGGAAATACCCAACAAGTGAAAGCTTGTGGAATTTGTGCTGCTCCTAGTCATCCGACCGACATGTGCCCCACATTGCAAGATGACAACCATGAACACGCCAATGCTGTAGGCGGATTCCCAGGACAGCCACAAAGGAAATATGATCCCTATTCAAATACTTACAATCCCGGATGGAGGGATCACCCTAACTTCAGATATGGCAATAAACCACAAAACTTCCAACAATTCCAACCTAAGCCATCAAACCAAGTATCACAGGCTCCTTCCACTTCAGGTATGTCTCTTGAGGAAATTGTTAAATCACTCGCTGTTAATACAAAACAATTTCAGGATGAGACAAAGCAGAGCATCCACAACTTGGAAAATTAGGTAAGTCAACTTGCTTCTTCTATAAATAGGTTGGAAACTCAAGGTAAGTTACCTTCTCAAACCGTCACAAATCCAAAGCAAAGTGCTAATGCAATTACCTTGAGAAGTGGAACGAAATTGCAGGGATCAAATGAGAAGGATCACTGAACTAATCCTAAGGAAGAGACTGAGAAAGAAACTCAAACTCCAAGCCAGCAGAACAATCAGATCAAAGGACCTCTCATTGAACCACCAAAGGTCATGACAACAGCACCTCCTTTCCCTTCCAGACTAGCAAAATCCAAGAAGGAAGCTGAAGAAAAAGAGATTTTTGACACTTTTCGTAAAGTTGAGGTAAACATTCCCTTGCTAGATGAAAATTAAGCAAGTACCTCATTATGCTAAATTTCTAAAAGAATTGTGCACTAATAAAAGAAAGCTGAAAGGTAATGAAAAGATTAGTGTAGGTGAGAATGTTTCAGCTATTCTTCAAAAGAAGCTTCCTCCTAAATGTAAGGATCCAGGTATGTTTACTATTCCTTGCAAAATAGGTATCCTTGGAATCACTAAAGCTATGTGTGATTTAGGCGCTTCAATCAATTTTATGCCTTTGTCTATTTATCAATGTTTAAATGTTGGCCCCCTAAAGGAAACAGGCGTTATTGTTCAACTTGCTGGCAGGTCCAATGTTTATCCTGAGGGAGTTCTAGAAGATGTTTTAGTACAAGTTAATGGTTTGGTTTTCCTCGCAGATTTTTACGTGCTTGACATGGAAAATGATGATTCTCGTAATTCATCGATGATATTATTAGGGAGACCATTTCTTAAGACATCTAGAACAAAAATCGATGTACATGATGGTAACCTCACTATGGAATTTGATGGTGAAGTGATTAAATTTAACATTTATGATGCCATGAAATATCCTAGTGACATCTCACCCGTTTTTGTTGTTGATGTTATTGACCTATTAACACAGACTACATTTGATTTGATAGAAGACGATGAGTTGAAAGTTGTACTTAATAAGAGTCTTACGATTCATGCATTGAAAACTCTTAAGGAGAAGTTTGTAATATCCTCTGATTTGCAGGACAAGATTTGGGAGTTGGAATCATTAAAACCTATCAGGTATGATGTGTCTAACATTCATTTACCCCCTTCTAACACAAAACTTCTTCCTTTTATTGTGCAGACACCGAAGCTGGAATTAAAACCCCTACCCGAACATCTAAAATATATTTTCTTAGGAGAAAAGGAGACTCTTGCTGTGATAGTCTCCAACAAGCTAAGTACTTTAGAAGAAGAAAAGTTGATTCGAGTGTTGAGGGAGTACAAAGAAGCCATTGGATGGTCCATAGCTGATATCAAAGGACTAAGCCCCTCCACCTGCATGCACAAGATTTTGATGGAAGATAATTGCAAACCTTCAAGGGAAGTTCAGCGTCGTTTGAATCCACCTATGATGGAGGTAGTTAAGAAAGAGATCTTGAAACTTCTTGATGCAGGTATGATCTATCCAATTTCCGACAGCAAATGGGTAAGTCCGATCCAAGTTGTTCCAAAGAAAACAGGCTTAACTATGATTGAAAACTCCGATGGTGAGTTAATTCCTACTCGGGTTCAGAATGGATGGAGGGTTTGTGTTGATTACAAGAAGTTAAATGCGTCAACTCGGAAGGACCACTTCCCTCTTCCTTTTCTTGATCAGATGCTTGAACGTTTGGCTAGCCATTCTCACTATTGTTGTCTTGATGGTTATTCGGGTTTTCATCAAATTCCAGTGGCACCGGAAGATCAAGAGAAAACCACTTTCACTTGTCCATTCGGTACTTTTGCGTATCGAAGGATGCCTTTGGGGCTCTGTAATGCCCCAACCACATTCCAAAAATGTATGGTTAGTATATTTTCAGATTATGTGGAGAATATTATAGAAGTTTTCATGGATGACTTTACCGTCTATAGTAATTCTTTTGATTCATGTTTGACTAACCTTACAAAAGTGTTTAAAAGATGTATAGATAAGAATCTAGTGTTGAATTATGAAAAATGTCACTTTATGGTTGAACAGAGTCTCATTTTAGGCCATATTATATCTTCTAAGGGGCTTGAAGTCGATAAAGCTAAGGTAGAACTGATTAAATCTTTACCTTACCCTGTAAGTGTACGGGAAATTCGGTCTTTTCTTGGGAGTGCAGGATTCTATCGACACTTCATCAAGGATTTCTCCAAGATTACTCAACCCCTATAACGATTGCTACAAAAGAAGTGACATTTGAGTTCGATGAGGCCTGCAAGAACGCTTTTGACACACTGAGGGACAAGTTAACTTCTGCTCCAATCATCCAACCACCCGACTGGACCCTTCCCTTTGAAATCATGTGTGATGCGAGCAACTATGCAGTTGGAGCAGTCTTGGCCAAAGAGTTGGGAGAGCTTCTCATGCCATTTATTATGCTTCCAGAACTTTGGATAATGCTCAATGCAACTATTCCACAACGGAAAAAGAACTCTTGGCTGTTGTTTTTGCATTAGAAAAATTCAGATCATATTTACTTGGTACTAAGGTAATTGTTTACTCTGATCATGCAGCTCTTAAATACCTGCTCGCGAAGAAGGAGGCGAAACCAAGACTTATTCGATGGATACTCCTCTTACAAGAGTTCGATCTGGAGATACGTGATAGGAAAGGCTCAGAAAACTTAGTTGCCGACCACCTCAGTCGAATTCCTATCAGTGAAGGGTCCACACAAATACAAGATGATTTTCCAGATGAGTATCTCTTTTCTATTCAAAAGACAATTCCGTGGTATGTTGATATTGTCAATTATTTGGTTACTAAGACACTACCAAGTGATTTGTCTAGGGCTCAAAAAGATAAAATTAAAAGTGATGCTAAGTATTATGTATGGGATGATCCATATTTGTGGAAACATTATGCTGATCAAATCATTAGAAGGTGTATTTCTCAAGACGATATTCCTTCTGTCTTGCAATTTTGTCACTCATATGCATGTGGTGGACATTTTGGCCCTAAGAGGACAGCTCAAAAGGTATTAGGGTGTGGTTTATTTTGGCCTACATTGTTTCGTGACTCTTTTATGTTTTGTAAGTCTTGTGAACGATGTCAAAAGATTGGGAACTTAGGACGTAGAGATCAAATGCCACTTACCCCTATTCTTGCTTGTGAAATATTTGATATATGGGGTATTGACTTTATGGGTCCTTTTCCTCCTTCTTTCAGTAATGTTTACATCCTTCTTGCTGTGGATTATGTTTCAAAATGGGTGGAAGCCAAAGCGACTCGAACTAATGATGCTAAAGTTGTTGTGGATTTTGTTAAATCTCATATTTTTGCTAGGTTCGGGACACCAAAGGCTCTTATCAGTGATCGTGGCACACACTTTTGTAATAGGATAGTGGAAACTCTACTAAAAAAAATACAGGGTCACTCATCGCACTTCCACCGCATACCACCCTCAAACCAATGGATTGGTAGAAGTCTCAAATTGAGAAATCAAGTCTATTCTGGAAAAAACCGTCAATCCAAGCAGGAAGGACTGGAGCACAAGACTTGAGGATGCATTATGGGCCTACCGGACAGCTTACAAGACCCCTATAGGTATGTCTCCTTACCGTTTAATATTTGGCAAACCATGTCATCTCCTTATGGAGCTGGAACATAGGGCGTATTGGGTTGTAAAACAATGTAACATGCGAATGGATGAGGCAGGTGAACACAGAAAACTTCAATTACAAGAACTTGAGGAGATTCGAAGAGAAGCTTATGAGAGTACTAAAATCTACAAGGAAAAAACAAAGGATTTTCATGATCAAATGATTTCCCGAAAGAATTTTTCTGTAGGTCAAAAAGTATTACTTTACCATTCTCGATTGAAATTGTTTCCTAGCAAACTACAATCACGGTGGATTGGTCCTTTTGTTATCACTAACATATTTTCACATGGTGCAATTGAGATCGCAAGCCTTGAAACTGGTAAGACCTTCAAAGTCAATGGTCATCGCTTGAAACCTTTTTATGAAGGATTTCAAGTATGTAATATTGAAGAAACCAGTTTAACTCACCCCAAGTATTGTGATTGATGACAAGAACGTCTAGCCAAAGACGTTAAAGAAAAGTGCTTCATGGGAGGCAACCCATGTTAAAAAAAAAAGTTTTGTTTTGCATTAGTTTTGGTTTGTTTTAGTTTTGTTTTTTTTTAGTTTAGTTTGTTTTGATTTTAGTGTAGTTTTGAACTCTTTGGATCAGTTGCAGCAAGGATACACATAATCAGATGACACTTTCCAGAGCTTAAGGGGAAAACTCCAATACCAGGGCAGTACCAGTATTTCCTTTCTCTTATTCTCTAATGTTCCTTGAGTTGTTAATTCCTTTTCAATTGTGCTAAATTAGGAACAGTGAGGACACTGTTCAAGCTAAGTGTGGGGGAGAGGATAATAAAATATAGAGAATAGAGAACTAACTTATACTCTGAATGTTTGTCCTTAAGCAATTTTAAGCCAAATTTTTTCAAAATTATCATGAAATCTAGAGATTGTACTAAATGTTGTAATAAGCATCTACAAAATGTGAAATTGACTTGTTCAAATGTTTTACTCACCCACTGCTGTGATTAGAATACATGGTTAAAATTAAGTAGTGAAATCTTTAAGAAACAAATTTACCTTGTATTTAGCTTTAGAATTGGAAGTCTAAGAGTAAGTCGAGTCCCTAAGTGAAAAATAAACAAGTTTACTTCTAGGTTATATTAGCTACTGTATACTCTTTGAAGTTGTTTGTAAAGCAATCATAACACTTAAAAAAAAAAAGAATCAAGCATAGCCATTACTCCAATGATTCAACTAATTGAGTTAAGAGTATTCAAACTTGAATGTTAGAGTGAGGAAGAGTCCGTAGGGGTATCTCAAAACCCGGTCACTTGAGTGATGAGCTCGGGATGTTGCCGACTCAATGAACTCACTATAACGATAAGGGCGAAAAAGGCAAAAGTTCATGAAAAGAAGCGGGTAAAAACCCGTCAAAATAGATGCTTGAATAAATCAAAAGAACATGAATGTGAACATTCATTGAATAAAACAAAGATGTATAAAAGGGAGAATATCTAGCAAAGAGCTTATACCATATGCTTTTACTTTATACTGCAAGGATTATATGCTTGATAATATCCAATGAAGTTTAATTGGGTGTTTTTCCTTAGTGGATTAAGTATTTACTTTTGGAATAAAAATTCTTTTGCTAAACATGAGGATTAAAGTTTGTTTTGTTTAGATTAGCTATTGAATTTTGTCCATAGTAATTTGATCACAGGAAACCAGTTTGGTTAAAGTGGTAGACATTAAAACTACAAGTCATGAATTACAAATGAATAGATGCTTGGAATGATACAAAGAAAGTTTGTATAATCTATGACAGATTTCTCAATTGATTTGATGCAATTGCTTGAGGACAAGCAAGAGTTTAAGTGTGGGGGAATTTGATAGAGCCATTTTATACCCAATCTTTATAGTATAAATTATGTTAAATTATTATTGATTTTATAGAAATCATAAGGAAATGATACTTTAATTCTATCATCATGATAAATCAGGTTAAATGGAGTCAAGGATGCTAATTCAAGTATTTTAGAGAAGTCATCTACAACTTGGATCAAGACAAGGAATTACACTACCGGAGGAAGCACGGTTTGAGGCACGGCTAAGGTTCAAACCGTGTTACACACTGGACAAGAAGACGGAAATGTGGACTTTGAAGAGAGAGAGACACGGCTTAGGGCACGACCGTGGTGGAAGCTAGACGTGCCAAGGAGAAGAAATTGTGGAACATCAACCAGAGGATGGCACGGCATGAAATCTGGCCGTGTGTGTAACCGTGGTACACACTCGGCGCGGATGAAGACTTGAAGAATATGCACAGAGGATGGCACGACTTGACCCACGTCCGTGTGGTGGGGCGTGCCAGGCAAATGAATCTTCACTTCTCGAAATCTACTTGGAAAAGGAAAGATATTTTCGTATCTTGCTAGCAAAAGATCACATGCTATCCATCTAATAATATAAATAGAGCCAACCCTAGAGGGTTAGGGCAACTTTTGAATCTTTGGATCTTAAAGAACCTTGGATCATCTTGGAGGCAGAGCAGGTAACCGAGTTCATCATGTCTCTACTTTTTATTTTCGTTTTATTGATGAACATGAGTAGCTAAGCTACTTTTCTAGCCAAAGGGTCATAGATGTTTAATTCTCCACGAATTGTGAGGTCTAATTGACTTGTATTTATTCTATTCTTTGCTTTCGGGTATTCATATATCTTCTGATCGTTTTGTCTAAAGTGGAAACCGCGACCTGTTGTCTATAAGTGAGACAAGAACCTTGGTATAAAATGAAGACGCCACAATCGGGATGAAAGGCCGATTGATAAGTCGGGATGAACGCCACAGAAATCAATCCGATAAGTTCTAGTTAGTTCTTGAAGAACCAAGAGTGGTGCCTCTCAAAAGTGTTTAATGTTCAAAGATGTATATTCTAAGTTGTTCTAAACCCTAGGAGCTTTTATACTAGGGTTACAATTCGTGAAAAACAAGTCCAAAACGACGTAGCTTAGATAAGTTGCGTAAAAACACGAAAACAGAACAAGCTGGCCGGCAGGGGATATACGGCCGTGTATACGACCGTGTACTTTTCTGTGCACATTCCGGCCACATACACGACCGTGTACTTCTGGTCGTGTACCTTCTTGTGGATTTGCTTGACTCCATACACAGCCGTGCCTTTTAGCCGTGTGTCTAGTCATGTATGATTCTATGCAATCTTGGAATTCCTACACGGCCGTGCCTTGAACATACACGCCCTCTTCAACCCGTGTCCGGTGTGACTTGTATAAAAGCAAGGGTCTTCCCATGGTTGTTCCAATCCGTTCCAACTTCATGATTGCTCCAATCCTTTCCAGCTTCATGGCAACCTTTATCAACCCGTTAAGTGCTTCCTTGAATCGTTTCGCTTGATTTCTTGTGATCGGTCCAGGCAGCACTTTAAGAGGATCCACATTTCTTCTTCCGGCTTGGCTCTCATCATGGATCTCATCAGAACATAGAACATACAAGTTTGAATAACACTTTTAAGGGAATTCCTCTCTTGGTTCTTTAAAGAACTTTCCTTGAACTTATCGGATTTTCTTCTGTGGCGTTCATCCCGACTTATCAATCGTTCTTTCATCCCGATTGTGGCTTCCACATAATATACCAAGGTTCTTGCCTCGCTTATAGGCAACAGGTCGAGGTAGTAATTCCGAACATATTGGTATTGGGTTTCGTCACACGTGGGCGTGGTTCGTATCATTTTGGTATCAGAGCCTAGGTTTGTTAAACATTAGTTCGGTTTAAGGAAGGTAACATCAAAACCCTAACTGCAATCGTTCATATCAAGTTCATAGTGTTAATTGTCTATTGAAAGTGTAGTGCCTCCTATTCACGTTTGTTATAAAAAAAAAAAAGAAAAGAAAAAAGGAACGTGATCAAGAGCAACAAACAAAGGCAACAAAAAAAAAATGGAAAGAGAAAGAGGAAAATTTCGAGCCCTAGAGTTGTTTTGAATTCTACGGAAGGGAATTGGTGTAGTTTGGGTTAGTTCCAAGAGAATTGAGAAGAGGAATTGGTGAATTGATATCATTATTGCTTGTGAGAATACACGAGTGACTGTGTGATATCATCCTTGGAGCAAAACAGGTAAGGGAGTATATTGTGAGGCTTAATCATATATATATTTGTGTTAGTACTAACCTTTTTCTGCAGGAACTATGTTGAGGCAACATTCTCTTGAAAGTGAGAGGAGAAGGTTTGATGCTAGGTTAGTGATTGAGGCGTTGAGGGGTGAGATGAAGAGGATGTTTCAGGAGGGCATGGAACAAATTCATAAGACGGTAGAGTAAAGACTAGAGCAATCTAAAAACGTCTTCCAAGGGCGTAAGATGGAGAGTTGTTCTAGGAGAGTACAAAGGGGTGGAGATGAAATGTCTGATGACGAATTTGATGAACCTTCTTTTGAGAGTTATAGAGGTTATAGTGGTAGGAATAGAGGAACTAGGGATTGGGAAGATAGAGGAGATAGGAATAGAGAGGATAATCAATTGAGTAGTATAAAGATGAAGATTCCTCCTTTCCAAGGGAAGAATGATCCTAAGGCATACTTAGAGTGGAAGAAGAAGGTAGAGATGGTGTTTGATTGTCACAACTATAGTGGGAGAATGAAAGTGAAACTTGCTACCATTGAATTTTCGGATTATGCCATAGTTTGGTGGGATCAACTGATGTTGAATAGAAGAAGGAATGGCGAACCACCTATTGAGTCGTAGGAAGAGATGAAGAGGGTGATGAAGAAGCGGTTTGTGCCTGTGTATTACTATCGTGAATTACACAACAAATTGCAAACTCTTAAGCAGGGAAGCCGAAGTGTGGATGAGAATTTCAAGGAGATGGAAGTTACTATGATTAGGGCAAATGCAGAGGAGGATAGAGAGGCTACCATGGCTAGGTTTCTTGCTGGATTGAATAGAGAAATTCAAAATGTCGTGGAATTGCAGCATTATGTAGAATTGGAAGATATGGTTCATATGGCTATAAAGGTTGAGAACCATCACAGGAGGAAAGGTAGTAGTACTACACGATTTCAACAGGGTGCCGGTTCATCCACTTAGAAGACTAACTAATGGAAGAAGGAAGAAAAGCCTTTACCCACCAAACCAAAAGGAGAGCAGAGGCAAGCGGGTTTTACTCCTGGTAACTAAGGTAAACCTGATTCTTCTACTCCTAGAAATCGTGACATTAGATGTTTTAAATGCCAAGGCAGAGGCCATATTGCTAGTCAATGTCTGAATAGGCATGTTATGATTTTGCGTGGTGATGGTGAGTATGAGACTGAGGGGGATAGTGAAGAGGATGATATGCCTCCATTAGAGGACGCTAGTGATGACGAGGAGTTTGCAATAGGGAGGTTAGTGGTAGTAGTGAAGCAAGCTTTGAATGTGCAGGTGAAGGAAGAAGAGGAGGTGCAAAAAGAGAATATCTTTCATACTAGATGTTATCTAGGTGATCATATTTGCAGTTTGATCATTGATGGAGGAAGTTGCACCAATGTGGTGAGTAATTTTATTGTCGAGAGGCTGGGACTTAAGACTACTAAACACCCTAGTCCATATAAATTGCAATGGTTGAATGATAGTGGCGAGACTAAGGTGAGTAAGCAAGCCTTGATTGCTTTTCGCATCGATAAGTATGAGGATGAGGTGTTATATGAAGTAGTGCCGATGTAAGCGTGTCATGTGTTGTTGGGGAGGCCATGGCAGTTTGATAGGAAGGTTGTTCATAATGGCTTTTCTAACAAGTATACGCTTGTTCACCAGGGGAAAAGCTTTAATCTTAAACCTTTAACACCTAAACATGTGTATGAGGATCAGTTGCAGCTATAACAGTCTTTTGCAAAATATAAGGTGAGTGAAAAACAGAGGGAGAGTGAGAGAGCAAAAGACAGCGAGAAAGAAAAGGAACACAAAAGTCGATATCAAAAGGAAAAAGAGAGGAAGGCTAGAAAGAGTGTGAGAGACCAAGTTGAAGGGGGATCAACTTTGGTGGTGAGTGAAAAGGAGAGTTGTGTGGCAAGAGCGAGTGTAGTGAGGAGAGCGTTAGTGATGAAGCAACCTATGTTGTTGCTGGTCTTTAAGGAAACTTGTTTGAATACTAACGAACTATTTAACTCTTTGCCTAGTGTGGTTGTATCTGTTGTGCAAGACTTTGAAGATGTCTTCCTTGAGGAGATTCCAAAGGGTTTACCACCTATTTGTGGTATTGAGCACCAGATTAACCTTGTACCCGGAGCATCTATTCCAAACAAACCAACTTATAGGAGCAATCCAGAGGAGACAAAGGAACTCCAAAGGCAGGTCAATGAATTAATGGAGAAGGCGTACGTGAGCGAAAGCATGAGCCCATGTGCAGTGCCTAAGAAGGATGGGTCATGGAGAATGTGTGTTGACTGCCGCGCCATCAACAACATCACGGTAAAGTATCGTCATCCCATTCCTCACTTAGATGACATGTTAGATGAGTTACATAGGTCTAGTGTCTTTTCCAAAATTGATCTGAAAAGTGGATATCACCAAATTAAAATGAATGAAGATGATGCTTGCAATATTACTAATTTGTTCTTTAGAGAAGTTGTGAGATTGCATGGTATGCCTAGAACAATCGTATCGGATAGAGATGCTAAGCTCTTAAGCTACTTTTGGAAGATCCTGTAGGCTAAGTTAGGAACTAAGTTATTGTTCTCTACTACTTGTCATCCACAGACTGATGGTCAAACTGAGGTAGTAAATCGAACTTTATCTACTTTATTGAGGGCTGTCATTAAAAAGAACATTAAAAGTTGGGAGGATTGTTTGCTGTACGTTGAATTTGCCTATAATCGCACAATGCATTCTGCTACTAATTTACTCCTTTTGAAATTGTGTATGGTTTTGATCCACTAACTCCTTTGGATTTATCACCCCTACCTATTTCTGAGTATGTTAATCTAGATGGCAAGAAGAAAGCAGAATTTGTTAAACAGATCCATGAGAAGGCAAGGCTAAACATTGAGCGAAGAACAGAGCAGTATGTGAAATAAGCTAACAAGGGTCGTTGACAAGCTGTCTTTGAACCTGGAGACTGGGTTTGGGTTCACATGCGCAAAGAGCGGTTTCCTATGCAGCGTTGATCTAAATTACTTCCTAGAGGCGATGGACCATTTCAAATTCTTGAGTACATCAATCGTAATGCATACAAGATAGATTTGCCAGGTAAGTATCAAGTAAGTGCTACGTTTAATGTTACTGATTTGAGTCCTTTTGATGTAGGCGATGATTTGAGGACAAATCCTTTTCAAGAGGAGGGGAATGATGAGAGCCATAATGTGAGCCAAGCTAGAAGATGGAATGTGGATCCTCTTGAAGTGCCACCTGGACCGATCACAAGAACTTGAGTGAAATGATTCAAGGAAGCACTTAACTGGTTGATAAAGGATGTCTATGAAGCCGAAAATGATTGGAGCCACCATGAAGCCGGAAAGGATTGGAACAACCATGAGAATGCCCTTGCTCTTTTATAAGTCATAACGGATATGGGTTGAAGAGGGCGTGTCTTTACAAGGCACGGTCGTGTACTGAGTCTGGAGGTTCCACAGAAACATATACGGTCATATACACGGTTCAAAGGCACGGCCATGTATAGTGTCAAGAATACCTATAGAAACATACACGTCTAGAAAGGCACGGCCGTGTATATGCTCTACGCCGGCTCCAACACCGCCGGTCTTTAAGTCCCTGTTTTGTTATTTTTCCGCAACTTAATGATTTATGCCGTTTAAGGCTTTATTATTACGAATTGTAAACCCTACTATAAAGATTCTAGGGTTGAGAATATACAATATAGAACATAGAACATACAAGTTTGAATAACACTTTTGAGGAAATTTGATAAGTCGCAAAATACCCTTATGTAGAGTAATGAAATTGTGCTTTATTGTTGAATTTTTAGATGATTTGTTGAAGAAAAGGATGCTTAATGGAATGGATGTCAATTTCAGGATTTTCTAGAGTATTTTAGAGCTAAAGGAAGGAGTTTTGAAGAGTCGGATCAAGTTTGGAAGGAATTGGATACAATACATGTGAAGAAAAGAATTCTGGAAAGTACACAAGCGAGATACACGCCCATGTACTTTGCTTGTGTATACTGAAGTGGATGTCTGGAAAGTACACGAGTGAGATACATGCCCATGTACTTTGTTTGTGTATATTGAAGTGGATGCCTGGAAAGTACACGAGCAAAGTACACGCCCATGTACTTTGCTGCTGTGCAACGATGTTTCAAATACACGACCAATGTACACTCCTATGTACTTACTCGTGTATATTCACATAAGGACGCTTGGAAGAAAGCACGAGATACATGAACGAGATACACTACTCGTGTATCCGCTCGTGTATTTATCCAACCCGGGTACATGTATAAATACACTGTTAGTTGCCCTAGAACGGAGGTTACGAATTTTGTACTTGCTCTGACTCTCATAACAGCAGGGGAAAGAAGATTCCGTCAATTCAAAAGGAGATTGAAGACCCACGAAGAAGAAGATTCTATCTTTAAGGGCTATGACTATGAATTTTATTTATTCTTCCAGTAATTGTATTTCGTTTGTCCAATTTATGGAGGAGTAGACTCTAAATCTAGATTTTATTCGAAACTTCTCTATCATGTGATGAAGATTCGGTTTTTAATGCAAAGTTGTTGACTTTCTTATGATTAATTGCATGCCCTTCAATTGTTTCTTAGATTCATAGATCCAGAATATGAATTTATGCATGATATCATATTAGTTAATTGAGAAATTGCTTTTATGATTAGATTTAATGCAATTAATGAGATTTGATTGTTCTTCTAGAGATAGGAAACAAGAGTCTTCTGTTTACATCGATTATTTTGATGCAAATTCATGTGCTTTATGCAATTCTAGGTTGCTATTAATTAAGGAGAGATCCTATTTGATAAACCTAGGATTAGATAGGTTAATATACTTGAGAAAGTAGTTAACTTGACTAGGGAATTCGATAGTATAAGAAGTCAATTACGTCAATCTTCATAAATCTAATGAATTACATGATAGAGAAGGAGTAGAATAAGATCTAGGTTGCTTTTGTTAATTGATAAATCTTCCAAACCATTGTTGTTAGTGAGTTATTGGTTTTAAGATTAGAGTAATTAAGTTTCAACCAACATATTTAAACGTCGGTTAGATAATAGGAACGGAGTTAGTACTAGTAGTTGGTGTATCTCTATGGGACGACCCTGTACTTGACACTATATTACGTCTACGGTAGGTACATTTGCCTATTGCAACGTAGTTAGAATTAGGAATAGGCATTATAAATATTAAAACTACGATTGGCAACGATCAAGTTTTTAGCGCTGTTGCCGGGGATACGCCAATATTAGAAACACTTTTTACTTATTAATTTAACTAATTTCTTTCTTTCTTATCTTTTTTCCCTTTTCTTCCTGAGAATTTGGAGCTCGTAATTGATTTGTATTACGTTTACAGTGCATGACCAGAAGTCGCTCCAAGGAACTTGCTGTTTTTAATCCTGAGCTAGACAAAATTATTCGTCGTTATCAAAAAAAGCAACACTCGACTGAGTGAACATCATTTGGTATTCAAGGAGAATCACTGAAGGAAGAAATGGCTGATCAAGTCAATAATCGTGCTCAAGAGCTGAATCAAGGAAATGTTGTTGTGTATCCCCCGAATCATCAACTGGTTGATAATAGAGATAGCCGAGTTAATGAGCCACTTAGAACCAATTCTGATTTTGCCAAGCCAATCTTGATAGGCGTTAGCTCTAGCATAGTCCGTCCTCGAGTGGAGGCAAATAATTTTGAACTTAAGCCTACCGTGATTCAGATGGTGCAGCAATATACTCAATTTGATGGTTTACAGGATGAAGATCCAAATGTGCATATCCAACTCTTTCTGGAGATATGCGATACCTTCAAATTTAATGGAGTTAGTGATGATGCGATCTGCCTCAGGCTCTTCCCATTCCCTTTGAAAGGCAAGGCTAAGCAGTGGCTGAATTCTTTACCAAGTGATACGAACCACGCCAACCCGTGACGAAACCCACTACCAATACGTTCGGAAATTCGTTGCCTAAGACACCCAAACACCTAAAGTGGAAAACCGCGACCCGTTGTCTATAAGTGAGACAAGAACCTTGGTATAAAAGTGAAGACGCCACAATCGGGATGGAAGACCGATTGATAAGTCGGGATGAACGCCACAGAAATCAATCCGATAAGTTCGATTTAGTTCTTGAAGAACCAAGAGAGGTGCCTCTCAAAAGTGTTTAATCTTCAAAGATGTCTAATCTCTAATGTTCTAAACCCTAGGAGCTTTTATACTAGGGTTACAATTCGTGTAAAAACAAGTCCAAAATGACGTAGTTTAGTTAAGTGACATAAAAACGCGAAACAGAACAAGCTGGCCGACAAGGGATACACGGCCTGTGTACACGCCCGTGTAAATTGGCCGTGTACTTGTCTGCGCAACTTCTGGCAACATACACGCCCGTATACTTTGACCGTGTATCTTTCTGTGCAACTTCTGGCAACATACACGCCCGTGTACTTTAGCCGTGTATCTTTCTGTGGATTTGCTTGACACCATACATGGCCGTGCCTTTTAACCATGTATCTAGCCGTGTATGATTCTAGGCAATCTTGAGAGTCCTACACGGCCGTGCCTTGAAAGTACATGCCCTCTTCAACCCGTGTCCGGTGTGACTTGTATAAGAGCAAGGGTCTTCCCATGGTTGTTCCAATCCGTTCCAACTTCATGATTGACCCAATCCTTCTCGGCTTCATGGACATCCTTTATCAACCCGTTAAGTGCTTCCTTGAGTCGTTTCGCTCGACTTCTTGTGATCGGTCCAGGCGGCACTTCAAGAGGATCCACATTCCTTCTTCCAGCTTGACTCTCATCATGGATCTCATCATTCCCCTCCTCTTGAAAAGGATTTGTCCTCAAATCATTTCCTGCATCAAATGGACTCAGATCAGTAACATTCAACGTGACACTTACTGGATACTTACCTGGTAAATCTTTCTTGTATGCTATATCATGGATGTATTCAAGAATTTGAATTGGTCCATCGCCTCTAGGAAGTAATTTAGATCTACGCTGTACGGGAATCTGCTCTTTGCGCATGTGAACCCAAATCTAATCTCCAGGTTCAAAAATAGCTTGTCGACAACCCTTTTTGGCTTGTCTCACATACTGCTCCGTTCTTCGCTCAATGTTTAGCCTTCTCACGAAATCTGCCTTATAATCAGCTTCAAAACTCACAAACTTGTTAAGTTGCAATGGCAATAAATAATTAGGAACCAATGGGTTAAAATCATACATAATCTCAAATGGTGAACAATGAATAATGTTATTTAAAGCCCTATTACATGCAAACTCCACAAATGGTAGATAATCCTTCCAAGTCCTAATGTTCTTCTCTATGATTGCCCCTAACAATTGAATTAACGTCCTATTAACCACCTCAAGTTGCCCATCAGTTTGTGGGTGACGGATAGTCAAAAACATCCGTTTAGTTCCCAACTTTTCCCACAAGACTCTCCAAAAATGACTCAAAAATTTCTCATCTCGAACACTAACAATGCTTCTAGGTATACCATGCGGACGCACTACCTCTCTAAAGAACAAATCAACAATGTGTATAGCATGATCAGTTTTATGACAAGGAATGAAATGAACCGTTTTAAAAATCCTATCCACAACCACAAAATGAGAATCTCGTTCATGCCTAGGCCTAGATAATCCTAACATAAAATCTATGGAAATGTCTATCTAAGGCCCATGAGGAATGACACTATACTCATATAACCATTCTAAGAAGTCATCTAAACAAGGAATGGTATGAAGATACTTTACCGTGATGTAGTTGATGGCACTGCAGTCAACATACAGTCTCCCTATCCCATCCTTCTTAGGCACCAAAATCTCAGGCACTGCACATGGACTCATGCCTTCTCTCACGTACCCCTTCTTCATTAATTCTTCGACCTGCCTTTGGAGTTCCATTGTTCCCTTCGGATTGCTCCTGTAAGCTGGCTTGTTTGGAATTGATGCTCCGGGTATAAGGTCAATATGGTGCTCAATACCTCGAACAAGTGGTAATCCCTTTGGAATCTCCTCAGGAAAGACATCTTCAAAGTCCTGCATAAAAGACACAACCACACTAGGCAAAGAGTTAGATAATTCGTTAGTACTCAAACATGTTTCCTTAAAAACCAGAAACAACATAGGTTGCTTCATTACTAAGGCTCTGCTCACTAAACTCGCTCTTGCCACACAACTCTCCTTTTGCAAGGCTGCCCTCTCCTTTTCACTCACCACCAAAGTTGATTCCCCTTCAACTTGGCCTCTCACACTCTTTCCAGCCTTCCTCTCCTTTTCCTTTTGATCTTGACTTTTATATTCCTTTTTCTTCTCATTGTCTTTTGCTCTCCCACCTTCACTCTGCTTTTCACCCACCTTGTGTTTTGCAAATGACTGTTGCAGCTGCAACTGATCCTCATACACTTGTTTAGGTGTTAAAGGTTTAAGATTAAAGCTTTTCCCCTAGTGAACAAGCGTATACTTGTTAGAAAAGCCATCATGAACAACCTTCCTATCAAATTGCCATGGCCTCCCCAACAACACATGACAAGCTTGCATTGGCACTACATCACATAACACCTCATCCTCATACCTACCAATGCGAAACCCAATCAAGGCTTGCTTACTCACCTTAGTCTCACCACTATCATTCAACCACTGCAATTTATATGGGCTAGGGTATCTAACAGTTTTGAGCCCCAACCTCTCAACAATAAAATTGCTCACTACATTGGTGCAACTCCCTCCATCAATGATCAAACTACAAATGTGATCTCCTAAATAACATCTAGTATGAAATATATTTTCTCTTTGCACCTCTTCTTCTTCCTTCACCTGCACATTCAAAGCTCTCTTCACTACCGCCACTAGCCTTCCCATTGCAGGCTCCTCATCATCACTAGCATCCTCTAATGGTGGCATATCATCTTCTTCACTATCCCCCTCAGTCTCATACTCACCATCATCACGTAAAATCATCACACGCTTATTTGGACATTGACTAGCAATATGGCCTCTACCTTGACATTTAAAGCATTTAATGTCACGATTTCTAGAAGTAGAAGATTCAGGATTACCTTGATTACCAGAAGTAGAACCCGTTTGCCTCAGCTCTCCTTTTGGTTTGGTGGGTAAAGGCTTTTCTTCTTTCTTCCATTGATTAGTCTTCCAAGTGGAGGAACCATTACCCTGTTGAAATCGTGCACTACTACTACCCTTCCGCTTGTGCTGGTTCTCAACCTTTATAGCCATGTGAACCATATCCTCCAATTCTACATAATGCTGCAATTCAACCACATTTTGGACTTCTCTATTCAACCCAACAAGGAATCTAGCCATTGTAGCCTCTGTATCCTCTTCTACATTCGCCCTAATCATAGTGACTTCCATCTCCTTGAAGTACTCATCTACACTTCGGCTTCCCTGCCTCAGAGTTTGCAACTTGTTGTGCAATTCACGATAGTAATACGCAGGTATAAACCGCTTTCTCAACACTCTTTTCATCTCTTCCCAAGACTCAATAGGTGGCTCGCCACTCCTTCTCCTATTCAACATTAATTGATCCCACCACACTATAGCATAATCTGAAAATTCAATGGCAGCAAGTTTCACCCTCTTTCTCCCACAATAGTTGTGACAATCAAACACCATCTCCACCTTTTTCTCCCATTCTAAATATGCCTCGAGATCATTCTTCCTTTGGAACGGAGGAATCTTCATCTTTATGCTGCTCAATTGATTATCCTCTCTATTCCTATCTCCTCTATCTTCCCATTCTCTAGTTCCTCTATTTCGACCACTATAACCTCTATAACTCCCAACAGAAGGCTCATACAAATCATCATCCGTCATTTCATCTCCACCCCACGGTACTCTCCTAGAACGACTCTCCCTCTTACGCCCTTGGAATACATTTGTGGATTGCTCTAGTCTTTGCTCTACCGTCTCATGAATTTGTTCCATTCCCTCTTGGAACATCCTCTTCATTTCTCCCCTCAATGCCTCAATTACTAACCTAGCATCAAACCTTTCCCTCTCACCTTCCGGAGAATGTTGCCTCAACATAGTTCCTGCAGAAAAGATTAGTACAACACAAATATATATATGATCAAACCTCACGATACACTCCCTTACGTGTTTCGCTCAAATGATGTTATCACACAGTCACTCGTGTATTCTCACAAACAACGATGATATCACTCACCAATTTCCTCTTCTCAATTCTCTTGGAACTAACCCGAACTACACCAATTTCCTTCCGTAGAATTCAAAACCAACTCTAGGGTTCGTAAAATTTTCCTCTATTTTTCTATCCGAATTTTTTTTTGTCTCTGTTTTTGGCTTTTGATCACGTTTCTCTTTTCTTTTCTTTTCCCATCTTTTTTTTTGGTCGTGATCTTTACTCTTTTTTTTTTTTTTTTTACAATCGACTAGTAAATACTACACTATCAAAAGACAATTAATATTGCGAAATTGAATGCTAATAATGGATATGAACGATTGGAGTTAGGGTTTTTTGATATTACCTCCTCAACCGAACTTGATGTTTTGACAAACCTAAGCTCTGATACCAAACTGATACGAACCAGGCCAACCCGTGACGAAACCCAATACCAATACGTTCGGAAATTCGTTGCCTAAGATGCCCAAACACCTAAAGTGGAAAACCGCGACCCGTTGTCTATGAGCGAGACAAGAACCTTGGTATAAAAGTGAAGACGCCACAATCGGGATGGAAGACCAATTGATAAGTCGGGATGAACGCCACGGAAATCAATCCGATAAGTTTGATTTAGTTCTTGAAGAACCAAGAGAGGTGCCTCTCAAAAGTGTTTAATGTTCAATGATGTCTAATCTATTCTTGTTCTAAACCCTAGGAGCTTTTATACTAGGGTTACAATTCGTGTAAAAAACAAGTCCAAAACGACGTAGTTTAGTTAAGTGACATAAAAACGCGAAACAGAACAAGCTAGCCGACAGGGGATACACGGCCTGTGTACACGCCCGTGTAAATTGGCCGTGTACTTGTCTGTGCAACTTCTGGCAACATACACGCCCGTGTACTTTGACCGTGTATCTTTCTGTGCAACTTCTGGCAACATACACGCCTGTGTACTTTAGCCGTGTATCTTTCTGTGGATTTGCTTGACTCCATACACGGCCGTGCCTTTTAACCGTGTATCTAGCCGTGTATGATTCTAGGCAATCTTGAGAGTCCTACATGGCCGTGCCTTGAAAGTACACGCCCTCTTCAACCCGTGTCCGGTGTGACTTGTATAAGAGCAAGGGTCTTCCCATGGTTGTTCCAATCCGTTCCAACTTCATGATTGACCTAATCCTTCTCGGCTTCATGGACATCCTTTATCAACCCGTTAAGTGCTTCCTTGAGTCGTTTTGCTCGACTTCTTGTGATCGGTCCAAGCGGCACTTCAAGAGGATCCACATTCCTTCTTCCAGCTTGACTCTCATCATGGATCTCATCACCAAGGAACTCCATTACTACATGGCAAGGTCTGATTAAGAAGTTTATGGACAAATTCTTCCCTCGTTCAAAGACTGCTAAACTTCGAGCTGAGATTCAATCTTATCATCAGTATGACATGGAGACGTTGTATGAAACCTGGGAGAGATTCAAAGACTCAATGCAGAAATGCCCACACCATGGGATCCTAAAGTGGCTTCAAGTTCAGATATTTTATAATGGGTTGAACTATCAAACGAGACAAACAGTAGATGCCGTAGCTGGTGGCACCTTGAACCATAAAACTCCTAAAGAAAGTTTGACTCTTTTTGAAGACATGGCCGCAAATAATTATGAATGGTTAAATGGTAGGGGCAGAGAAAAGAAGGTGGCAGGCATTCTTGAAGTGGATGTGGCTACTTCTATCATGTCCAAAGTTGAGGCTTTATCTAGAAAGATCGACGGATTGGCTGTCTCACAACATCATTTGGCTATTGTGGAACCCTCAGGTGGTGAGGAAGGGCAAACAGAGCAAGTGGATTATTTGGGAAACCCAATTCGGCCCCAGAACAATCTATACAGCAATACTTATAACCCAGGATGGAGAAATCACCCAAATTTTTCTTGGACTAACAACAGTAATATTCAAAAGGGCAATCTGAATCCTCCACCAGGTTATCAGAGGCCAATGGTCCAGAGTTCCAAACCGCCAATTGAAGATCTCCTCACAAAATTCATCAAGGATTCAGAAGACAGACAGAAGTCCTTAGATTTGATTCTGAAAAATCAAGACTCAGCTTTGAGGAATCATGAGGCATCGATACACAATCTTGAAAACCAGGTCGATCAGATAGCTAAGCTGATACGAACCACGCCAACCCGTGACAAAACCCAATACCAATACGTTCGGAAATTCGTTGCCTAAGACGCCCAAACACCTAAAGTGGAAACCGAGACCCGTTGTCTATAAGCGAGACAAGAACCTTGGTATAAAATGAAGACGTCACAATCGGGATGAAAGACCAATTGATAAGTCGAGATGAACGCCACGGAAATCAATCTGATAAGTTCAAATTAGTTCTTGAAGAACCAAGAGAGGTGCCTCTCAAAAGTGTTTAATGTTCAAAGATGTATGTTGTTCATTGTTCTGAACCCTAAGAGCTTTTATACTAGGGTTACAATTCGTGTAAAACAAGTCCAAAACGACGTAGTTTAGATAAGTGGCGTAAAAACGCGAAAACAGAACAAGCTGGCCGGTAGGGGATACACGGCCATGTACCTTTCTGTAAAACTTCTGGCAACATACACGGCCGTGTACACGACCGAGCACTTTGACCGTGGTGTACTTTTCTATGCACATTCCGGTCACATACACGACCGTGTACTTCTGGTCGTGTATCTTTCTGTGGATTTGCTTGTCTCCATACACGCCCGTGTACTTTGGCCGTGTACCTTTTTATGGATTTGCTTGACTCCATACACGGCCGTACCTTGAAAGTACACGCCCTCTTCAACCCGTGTCCGGTGTGACTTGTATAAAAGCAAGGGTCTTCCTATGGTTGTTCCAATCCGTTCCAACTTCATGATTGCCCCAATCCTTTCCGGCTTCATGGACATCCTTTATCAACCCATTAAGTGCTTCCTTGAGTCGTTTCGCTCGACTTCTTGTGATCGGTCCAAGCGACACTTCAAGAGGATCCACATTCCTTCTTCCAGCTTGACTCTCATCATGGATCTCATCATTCCACTCCTCTTGAAAAGGATTTGTCCTCAAATCGTCACCTACATCAAAAGGACTCAGATCAGTAACATTAAATGTGGCACTTACTTGATACTCACCAGGAAAATCTATCTTGTATGCATTGTCGTTGATGCGCTCAAGAACTTGAAATGGTCCATCGCCTCTAGGAAGTAGTTTAGATCGATGCTGCACGGGAAACCGCTCTTTACGCATGTGAACCCAAACCCAATATCCAGGTTCAAAAACAGCTTGTTGACTACCCTTGTTGGCTTGTTTCACATATTGCTCTGTTCGTCGTTCAATGTTCAGCCTTGCCTTCTCATGGACCTGTTGAACAAATTCGGCCTTCTTCTTGCCATCAAAATTAACATACTCAGAAATAGGCAAAGGTGATAAATCCAAAGGAGTTAGTGGATTAAAACCATACACAATTTCAAAAGGAGAAAATTTAGTAGCAGAATGCACTGTACGGTTATAAGCAAATTTAACATGCGGCAAACAATCCTCCCAACTCTTAATATTCTTTTTAATTACAACCCTCAACAAAGTAGATAATGTTCGATTCACTACCTCAGTTTGACCGTCAGTCTATGGATGACAAGTAGTAGAAAACAATAACTTAGTTCCTAACTTAGCCCACAAAGTCTTCCAAAAGTAGCTTAAGAACTTAGCATCCCTATCTGATACAATTGTTCTAGGCATACCATGCAATTGACAACTTCCCTAAAGAATAAATTAGCAATATTACAAGCATCATCCGTTTTGTTACAAGGAATGAAATGTGCCATTTTAGAAAACCTATCAACAACTTCAAAAACAGAATCCCCACCATGTATAGACCTGGGTAATCCTAACACAAAATCCATAGAAATATCTACCCAAGGCTCATGAGGAATGGGAAGTAGGGTGTAAAGCCCTTGAGGTTGGACTCTAGATTTCGCTTGCTTACATGTGACGCATCACTCACGAATCCTCTCAACATCTCGTTTCATGTGAGGCCAATACAAGTGTTCCTGCAATACCCCTAATGTTTTAGCTACTCTAAAGTGTCCCATTAAACCTCCTCCATGAGACTCCCTCACTAGTAATTCTCTTAAGGAACAAATTGGAATGTACAGTTTACTCTCCCTAAACAAGAATCCTTCATGTTTATAAAATTTTCCATGCCCACTCTTCTCACAATACACATACTCCTCACAAAAATCTCGATCAGCAGCATATAACTCCTTAATGTGCTCAAAACCAAGCAGTCTAGAACTAAGAGTAGAGATAAGAGTATACCTTCTAGAAAGTGCGTCAGCAACTACATTCTCTTTACCTTGCTTGTAGTGGATGACATATGGAAATTTTTCGATGAACTCCACCCAACGAGCATGCCTTTTGTTCAGCTTGTGTTGCCCCTTCAAATACTTCAAAGATTCATGATCAGTATGGATCACGAACTCTTTTAGCCAAAGGTAGTGTTGCTACGTCTCCAGGGCTTAAACCAACGCATATAGCTCCTTGTCATAAGTAGGGTAATTCAAGGTTGCCCCACTTAGCTTCTCGCTAAAGAATGCAATCGGTCTTCTCTCCTACATAAGCATTGCTCCAATACCTAATCCTGAAGCATCACACTCAATTTCAAATGTTTTAGTAAAGTTAGGTAAAGCAAGTAACGGTGCCTGAGTCAACTTATTTTCAAGCATCAGAAAGGCCTTCTCTTGTTGCTCTCCCCAGCTAAACCCCACGTTCTTCTTAATTACCTCAGTAAGTGGTGCTGCAATGGTGCTGAAATCCTTCACAAATCTCCTGTAAAAGCTCGCTATCCATGGAAACTCCGCACATTACTTACATTGGTTGGACTAGGCCATTCTTGGATCGCACAAACCTTTTCTTCATCAACCTGTATGCCCTGCGCATTAACAACAAAACCAAGAAACACAAGTTTGTCTGTGCAAAAAGTGCACTTTTTGAGGTTAGCATATAATTGTTCCTTTCGAAGCACTTCTAAAACATCCCTCAAGTGTGACATATGATCTTCCAAACTTTTGCTGTAAATAAGAATGTCATCAAAATAGACAACCACAAATTTTCCAATAAATGTCCTCAAAACATGGTTCATAAGTCTCATAAAAGTACTAGGTGCATTAGTTAACCCGAAAGACATTACTAACCACTCATGCAATCCATATTTTGTCTTAAATGCAGTTTTCCATTCATCACCCTCTTTCATTCTAATTTGGTGATATCCACTTTTCAGAGCAATTTTAGAAAAGATATTAGACCCATGTAACTCATCTAACATGTCATCTAAGCGAGGAATGGGATGACGATACTTTACCGTAATGTTGTTGATGGCGCGACAGTCAACACACATCCTCCATGTCCTATACTTCTTAGGCACCAAAATCACAGGCACTGCACATGGACTCATGCTCTCTCTCACGTACCCCTTCTCCATTAATTCATCGACCTGCCTTTGGAGTTCCTTTGTCTCCTCTGGATTGCTCTTGTAAGTTGGCTTATTTGGAATCGATGCTCCGGGTACAAGATCAATCTGGTGCTCAATACCACGAATAGGTGGTAATCCCTTTGGAATCTCCTCAGGAAAGACATCTTCAAAGTGCTGCACAAGAGACACAACCACACTAGGCAGAGAGTTAGATAGTTCATTAGTAGTCAAACATGTTTCTTTAAAAACCAGCAACAACATAGGTTGCCTCATCACTAATGCTCTCCTTACTACACTCGCTCTTGCCACACAACTCTCCTTTTACAAGGCTGCCCTCTCCTTTTCACTCACCACCGAAGTTGATCCCCCTTCAACTTGGCCTCTCACACTCTTCCCAGCCTTCCTCTCTTTTTCCTTTTGATCTTGACTTTTATACTCCTTTTTCTTCTCATTATCTTTTGCTCTCTCACTCTCACTCTTCTTTTCACTCACCTTGTGTTTTGCAAACGACTGTTGTAGCTGCAACTGGTCCTCATACACCTGCTTAGGTGTTAACGGTTTAAGATTAAAGCTATTCCCTTGGTGAACAAGCGTATACTTGTTAGAAAAGCCATCATGCACAACCTTCCTATCAAATTGCCATGGCCTCCCCAACAACCCATGACATGCTTGCATTGGCACTACATCACATAACACCTCATCCTCATACCTACCAATGCGAAACCCAATCAAGGCTTGCTTACTCACCTTAGTCTCACCACTATCATTCAACCACTACAATTTATATGGACTAGGGTGTCTAACAGTTTTGAGCCCCAGCCTCTCAACAATGAAATTACTCAGTACATTGGTGCAACTTCCCCCATCAATAATCAAACTACAAATGTGATCTCCTAGATAACACCTAGTATGAAATATATTCTCCCTTTGCACCTCCTCTTCTTCCTTCACATGCACATTCAAAGCTCTCTTCACTACTGCCACTAGCCTTCCCATTGCAGGCTCCTCATCATCACTAGCATCCTCTAATGGAGGCATATCCTCTTCTTCACTATCCCCCTCAGTCTCATACTCTCCATCATCACGCAAAATCATCACACGCCTATTTGGACATTGACTAGCAATATGGCCTCTACCTTGACATTTAAAACATCTAATGTCACGATTTTTAGAAGTAGAAGGTTCAGGGTTACCTTGACTACCAGGAGTAGAACTCGCTTACCTCAGCTCCCCTTTTGGTTTGGTGGGTAAAGGCTTTTCTTCCTTCTTCCATTGATTAGTCTTCCAAGTGGATGAACCATTACCCTGTTGAAACCGTGCATTACTACTACCTCTCCTCTTGTGCTGGTTCTCAACCTTTATAGCCATGTGAACCATATCCTCTAATTCTACATAATGCTGCAATTCAACCACATTTTGGATTTCTCTATTCAACGCCACAAGAAATCTAGCCATTGTAGCCTCTCTATCCTCTTCTACATTCCTCCTAATCATAGTGACTTCCATCTCCTTGAAATACTCATATACACTTCGGGTTCCCTGCCTTAGAGTTTGCAACTTGTTGTGCAATTCACGATACTAATACGCAGGCACCAACCGCTTTCTCATCACTCTTTTCATCTCTTCCCAAGACTCAATAGGTGGCTCACCACTCCTTCTCCTATTCAACATTAGTTGATCCCACCACACTATAGCATAATCCGAAAACTCAATGGCAGCAAGTTTTACTTTCTTTCTCCCACTATAGTTGTGACAATCAAATACCATCTCCACCTTTTTCTCCCATTCTAAGTACACCTTGGGATCATTCTTCCCTTGGAAAGGAGGAATCTTCATCTTTATGCTACTCAATTGATCATCCTCTCTATTCCTATCTCCTCTATCTTCCCAATCTCTCATTCCTCTATTCTGACCACTATATCCTCTATAACTCCCAACAGACGACTCATCAAAGTCATCACCTGACATTTCATCTCCACCCCTCGGTACTCTCCTAGAACGACTCTCCCTCTTACGCCCTTGGAATACGTTTGTGGATTGCTCTAGTCTTTGCTCTACCATCTCATGAATTTGTTCCATTCCCTCTTAGAACATCCTCTTCATTTCTCCCCTCAATGCCTCAATTACTAACCTAGCATCAAACCTTCCCCTCTCACCTTCCGGAGAATGTTGCCTCGACATAGTTCCTACAAAAAAGATTAGTACTATCACAAATATATATAAAATTAAACCTCACGATACACTCCCTTATGTGTTTCACTCAAATGATGATATCACATAGTCACTCGTGTGTTCTCACAAACAACGATGATATCAACTCGCCAATTTCCTCTTCTCAATTCTCTTGGAACTAACTCGAACTACACCAATTTCCTTCCGTAGAATTCAAAACAACTCTAGGGTTCGTAAATTTTCCTCTATTTTTCTATCCGAATTTTTTTTTTGTTTGTCTTGGTTGTTGCTCTTGATCATGTTTTTCTTTTCTTTTCTTTTCTCTTCTTTTTTTTTTTTGTCGTGATTTTTACTCTCTTTTTTTTAACAATCTCCTAGGCGATATTACACTATCAAAAGACAATCAATACTATGAAATTGAATACGATAATTGATATGAACGATTGGAGTTAGGGTTTTTTATTTACCTTCCTCAACCGAACTTGATGTTTTGACAAACCTAAGCTTTGATTCCAAACTGATACGAACCACGCCAACTCGTGACGAAACCTAATACCAATACGTTCGGAAATTCGTTGCCTAAGACGCCCAAACACCTAAAGTGGAAACCGCGACCCGTTGTCTATAAGAGAGACAAGAACCTTGGTATAAAATGAAGACGCCACAATCGGGATGAAAGACCGATTGATAAGTCGAGATGAACACCACGGAAATCAATCCGATAAGTTCGAATTAGTTCTTGAAGAACCAAGAGAGGTGCCTCTCAAAAGTGTTTAATGTTCAAAGATGTATATTGTTCATTGTTCTAAACCCTAGGAGCTTTTATACTAGGGTTACAATTCATGTAAAACAAGTCCAAAATGACGTAGTTTAGATAAGTGGCGTAAAAACACGAAAACAGAACAAGCTGGCCGGTAGGGGATACACGACCGTGTACACGGCCGTGTACTTTGGCCGTATACCGTTCTATACAACTTCTGGCAACATACACGGCCGTGTACACAACCGTGCACTTTGACCGTGTACTTTTCTGTGCACATTCCGGTCACATACACAACCGTGTACTTCTGGTCGTGTATCTTTCTATGGATTTGCTTGTCTCCATACACGCCCGTGTGCTTTGGCCGTGTATCTTTCTATGGATTTGCTTGACTCCATACACGACCGTGCCTTGAAAGTACACGCCCTCTTCAACCCGTGTCTGGTGTGACTTGTATAAAAGCAAGGGTCTTCCTATGGTTGTTCCAATCCGTTCCAACTTCATGATTGCCCCAATCCTTTCCGACTTCATGGACATCCTTTATCAACCCGTTAAGTGCTTCCTTAAGTCATTTCGCTCGACTTCTTGTGATCGGTCCAGGCGGCACTTCAAGAGGATCCACATTCCTTCTTCCAGCTTGACTCTCATCATGGATCTCATCATAAGCTTCTATCAGAGAGATCTCAAGGTTCACTTCTGGGAAACACGGAAACCAACCCGAGAGAACATGTTAAAGCTGTCACATTACGAAGTGGTAAGGAACTACAACCAAAGGTTCAAGAAGAAGAGAGTCGGGTGACTGAACCAGCAAAAGAACAAGTAGTTCTCAAAGAAGGGGAAAAGCATTCAGAAAAATCGCCTAAAGAGAAATCATCTCCTCCATTAATCCCAGAATACAAGCCCAATGTTCCTTATCCAACACGACTCAAGAAGGACAGAACAGATGAGCGCTATGGTAGATTTTTAGAGATATTCAAGCAATTGCATATCAACCTTCCACTGGTTGAGGCATTATCACAAATGCCATGATATGCAAAATTTTTGAAAGAATTGCTATCGAACAAAAGGAAGCTTGAAGAGTTCTCCACTGTAACTTTAGGAGGAGAATGCTCTGTGGTAATTCAGAACAAACTCCCAAAGAAGTTAAAAGATCCTGGGAGCTTTACCATCCCTTGCCTGATAGGGAATTTATCTGAAGAACGAGCATTGGCTGATTTGGCAGCCAGTATTAATTTGATGCCATACAAGATGTTTCAGAAATTGGGTATTGGAGAGCCAAAACCGACCAAAATGAGTCTTCACTTAGCCGATCGATTAGTCAAATTCCCGAGAGGAGTAGTTGAAGATGTATTAGTGAAGGTGCAGGACTTCATCTTCCCGGCGGATTTCGTCATCCTTGATATGGAAGCAGATGTGGAGGTCCCTCTTATATTGGGGAGGCCATTTTTGGCTACTGCTAGAGCCTTAATTCATGTTGGGGATGGGAAGTTAGTGTTGAGAATGGGAAATGAAGAGGTCATAGTGAAAATGCTTGACGTCCTTAGACAAAGCCTGCACCATGATGATACATGCTATGCAATCGACTGCCTTGACTTCGCAGTTTCAGATTCATTGCAAGACTTATCGATTGGTGATGCATTGGAATTGTGTTTGATGAATGGGGAGAAAGAGCAACCCGAAAATATGGCAATTAGAGCAGTTGTCAATCAACTTAACAATAATCTTGAGTTGAGAGAAGAAAGAAGCTTTGAAGGTATGAATAGATCCACCATTCAGAGATCGAAACCTTCAATTGAGGAACCACTTGAGCTAGAATTGAAACAACTGCCAAACTACCTTCAATATGCATTTTTGGAAGAAGATTCTAAACTTCCAGTCATAATTGCATCAAATCTGGATCGAGATCAGCAGGAAAGGTTATTGCATGTCTTGGGGCAACACAAGAAAGCAATTGCATGGAAAATTGCAGATATAAAGGGGATTAGCCCATCGTTTTGTACACACAAAATTTTGATGGAAGATTGTGTCAAGCTAGTGGTACAACCACAGCACTGACTTAATCCAAATATGAGAGATGTTGTCAAAAAGGAAGTCATCAAATTGCTTGATGCAGGAATGATCTACCCGATTTCTGATAGCTCATGGGTGAGCCCCACTCAAGTAGTTCCGAAGAAAGGCGGTATGATAGTGGTACCGAATGAAAAAAATGAACTCATCCCAATAAGAACTGTTACTGGATGAAGAGTTTGTATAGATTACCGTAAGCTAAATGACGCAACTCGAAAGGATCATTTTCCTCTTCCATTTGTGGACCAAATGCTTGAAAGGTTAGCTGGTCATGCATATTAATGTTTCCTCGATGGGATGTCTGGATATTTTCAGATTCCTATCGCACCTGAAGACCAGGAAAAGATGACATTCACATGCCCTTTTGGGACCTTCGCTTATCGATGCATGCCTTTCAGATTATGCAACGCTCCAGCCACCTTTCAGCGATGCATGATGGTTATTTTTTAGGGTATGGTAGGAGAAAAGATGGAAGTATACATGGATGATTTTTTTGTTTTCGAGAATTCTTTTGATGAGTGTCTACACCATCTTGAGTTAGTGTTGCAATGTTGTGAAGATACTAACCTGGTCCTAAATTTGGAGAAGTGTCATTTTATGGCAAAAGAAGGTATTGTTTTGGGTTATAAAATCTCCAAGAAAGGCATTTTCAAGGTGAGTAGCCAAAGGCTTAAGCATTACTTTGGGGACAAAACAGTTTTGGAATAAAAGGAGGAGCTAAACCTCATTCTCATCTCCATTTGAGCTCCATCGGTTCATTACATTGAGCTAACGACGTTAAACAACAGCGCTTCTTAGGAGGCAACCCATGTTACTTAGGTAAGTTTTTTTCTTTTTTATCATCCGTTGTTTTGGAGTAACTTGTGCAGGATAGCAAGCTACAGAGGGGCTAACCAAGTTTGGATTCTATGAAAGTCGCCTTAATAGAGCTTCTTTTAACCTCTAAGTGTGGGGAAATTCAGGATGGGAGACCTTTTCAAGGGAATGCAAGATGAAGTGATGACAGGTATGTACTTTGATCTGCACAACCGGGTACACTAGTCGTGTATCCAGTTTCTCACACATGCCAGAGTGTGTCTAAATTGACGTTGTAATACAAAAGGGGAATACGTCATGGTGTGCCCTCCCGTGCACTTCAAAATATGCTCATTGTGTACATATCAGAGATACACAAATAAGGAACACACTCGTGTACCTAGTCGTGTATCTGACCCACAGAAGGCACAATTCGATACACGAACAAGGTACACGCTCATGTACCTAGTCGTGTATCTGACCCACAGAACACCCCCTCTATATACACGAACAAGGTACACGCTCGTGTACCTGGTCGTGTATTTAACCCACAGAATGCTCTTCCAGATACACAAACAAGGTACACGCTCGTGTACCTGGTCGTGTATCTACCTACAGAATGCTCTCCCATGATACACGAACAAGGTACACGTTCGTGTATCTAACCCATAGAAAGGATTCCAAAGTACACGACTAAAGTACATGACCGTGTACTTTGGTCGTGTATCTAATTTTTCTGCTCGTACTATAAAAGGACTCCTCACTTCACTCTGCCATTTACACGACCCATTCTCCATTCGTGTATTTGACCCACTCACTCCCACTTTACTCCTCCATACCGTGGTTGTCCTTTCCACACTATAAACTTCTTCCGTTTCAAGGATTCAAGGTAAGTAAGTTCTCTCTTCTTCTTCTTCGATACTTATTGCAATAAGGTTGCTACTCAGTTTTCTTTTACGACTACCATACATGCTTGCATCTATGATGATGGTTTAATGAGTGATTTCGCATTGTGGAAGTCGATTGTTGATAGATCTGTAGACATTTTGAACTCACGTGAATGCATGTACGATTGATGTCCTGAGTGGCTGCCAAATAAGTGAATCGACAGTTAAGGTTTGAACATGAATATTTAGGATTTTGATTTTGTGGGTTTTTAGAACAATGTTGTTGTGTTTCTTTTCCGATCTTCTTCTTAGAAACCAAGTTATGAGGCCATTTTTTTTTATGATCACTAAACTATTGCGCCTAGCTTCTTAGAATCAAGATTCGAACTTTATCGTTTGATGATGCTTTGGGTGTGTCGTAGTTACATTGTTAGCCTTCAGGAAGGTAGGTTGATAATAGACTAATGCCACAAGACCTGATTGTGAGCGTTCCTATGGTAATTTGTGCATGTATTAGATGGGCAGATACACAACTAGGTATACGGTTGTGTACCTTGGTTGTGTATCTCAACTGTGCTATCCACCTCCTTGTTTCGGAAACCCAATGCAAGTCCTATCATTTTCTTTGTGTACTTAACAAACCTACCCTATTTTGAGACCATTGTGATTGATTTAGATGGTCACAAAGACTTGTGCAGTTAAACAAAAGTTTACTAAGAAGAAGAAGACCACCCCTGCTAAGAGGAAGCGGGATGGTGCTAGTTCAACCTCATCGACATTCTGCTAGCTATGCAATTGGTCCATCACCTGTTGAATCCCGGGAAGTCTCAATTCCTTTTCTTTTTATTTTTTTCTTTCTACCTCTTTATTTCTCATTACGTTCTTGAATGATAAAGACATTGGGGACAATGTCTCAATCTAAGTGTGGGGAAGGGGATACTAAAGAAATTTGATAAGGGTTGTGCTGAATTGTATGAGTCATTCAAAAAAATTCCCCTAATTTTTGTTTTTCTCTTTTTGCTTGATAATCGAATTTTGAAATCATGATTGCAAATTACATAGTATTGTAGCATTTAGTGACTGAATTCCTCTAAAAGAGTGTTGTGCATGTCACCTTTATCTTCTTTGGAACATTGATACTTAGTCAAAGTTATGGGATAAAATCGTTGTGAAACTCAAAGATCTTGAGAGCCATGTAATCTTTCATGAAAGGGCAAATGAAATGATTCTCTTGGTGATCCTTCTTAGAAGATCTCTTTAAAGTAATAATTTAATGAAAGCATGTTATACTTGAAAAATAAAAGATTGGTTAGTATGGGCAGGCTTTGGTCCCTCAGAAGAGCGAAGTTTGACTCTACTACTAACTAGTCAAAATAATAAGTTAAGGTAATAGAGGTTCGATGGGGTTCCTTTAAAACCTGGTCACCGAAGGTCGTCCGGCCTGGGATCGGCCGACTGAGGAAATTACCGTAATAAAATGAAATACCATAAAGTTAAAAGTTGAGAGGGTCTTGTAACTCGAGTAATTAAGCCCATAGGAACGCCCTCAATTAAGGGGATAACGTTCGTTAACTTGGGTGACGAGCTTAAGATTATCAGCTGAAAACTCGTTACATGGGTTGCAAGATTCTAAAAAAAAAAAAGGATGAAACCAGTGTGAACTATTACAAAGAATAAAATCTTTGAAGAGATCAACCAAAAAGGAGGAGGAATCCAAGGGAAACATAGATGCAATGTATTTTCATTATTGATTGCTTCACTAAGAGAGATAATTGAGCATATATTAGACTTTTCAATGGTGGTTGAAATGTACCACGTTTTCTTTTGCTTTGATTGATCTTGTGTCTAATTTTGATCATGAAAGCCATTGTTAAAATGACAAGGGTAAAGATTGGTCTACTCTGATTAATCTTAGAAATTTGAAAAAAGTATCTTTGTTACAATACTTTCATGATAAGGTGAGAAGCACACATCAGATTGAGGGATTGCATTGAGCTTTAAAGATTAAAATTCACAAATGCTAATATCTGAGTAGTTTTATTTGGTAACGACAATCATGATTAATGAGAAGTTTGATCAATGTTTTGTTTTTCTTGAGGACAACCAAAGACTTAAGTGTGGGGAAGTTTGATAAGTCGCAAAATACTCTTATCTAGAGTAATGAAATTGTGCTTTATTGTTGAATTTTTAGATGATTTGTTGAAGAAAAGGATGCTCAATGGAATGAATGTCAATTTCAGGATTTTCTAGAGTATTTTGGAGCTAAGGGAAGGAGTTTTGAAGAGTCGGATCAAGTTTGGAAGGAATTGGATACAATACATGTGAAGAAAAGAATTCTGGAAAGTACACAAGCGAGATACACGCCCATGTACTTTGCTTGTGTATACTGAAGTGGATTTTCTAGATGATGTAAAGCTTTGCCATTGTATATGTATTCTTTGTAAAATTCTTATGTATTACAAAGGAATGGCTAACTCTGGGTCAACCAACAACCACGTCCACATCAGCCAGATTTATGTCAACTAAACCCTACCGTCTATATCTGTGCTTTCTAACTGGTTTCAACAGTTTAGGCCAAAGCAATAGGAAACCATCAAGGCTAAAGCGGGGCTAGTCTTCTCACTCCTCAAGGTCCAATAAGATTAGGACCTCATAAGGGCCCTAACTTACTTTTAGGATCCAAAGTTAACAACATTCAGCTTTGGCCTATATACCCTATCTCCAACTATTTAAGAGTACTTCTAACTTCTACAAGCTCCTCTCTATTCTAAAGTAATCAAAATTCCAAATCTACAAGCTAACTTGGAAAACAGTTTCTACAAGCTGTTAGGGGTTAGAAAGTTAGAAGTACTCGAGCCTTTACTCAATGCAATGGAAAGTTTATAAAAATCTTAACCCTTAGAAAGTGGTTTGGAACATCTATAGAATACCAAATTAGTCAAGAGATTTTCATAGGAGACCAACAAAGTTAGGAGCAAAATCGAGTCAATGCCTACAGCTTGGCACTTTATGCTAGTATCTTATTTCTAATTGGAGTTTTGCATGTCCATTTCAAGGTAGTAGAATTAGTAACTTAGTTCATGTTAAGTCGGTCTTACATCCTAACCTTACTTGCTGAACAGATCTGATCTTTGAGATTTCTAAAAGAAAGAGGGAAGGGAAACTTTAAGGGTTGTCTAGCATTACTAATAGTATGGTTCGCTAGTCATACTAAAAGTTATGGATTGGAGATCTTTAGCTTCACAAGTTGACCTGGTAGATTACTTTGCAACTAAAATATAGTTCAAACTCACTAATTGATGGAGACTATGAAAAAGGTTTACCTTGAGGACATATTGTGGACTATTGGGTGGAATCACTGCGCATAAGCTATTTTAGGATGCATCGATTTCGCTGTTGTCCCACTAATAGGAATTACTGGATACACTAGCTCCTAGTTTGCATGGTTAGACAGTTAGGACTAATCTAAGATATTGCTCATAGGCCACTATTAGATTAAGTTACACTTGATTATCAAGATTTGAACATTCTTTTAGCCTTTAAAGTGAGCAAGCTATGAGTCATCAAAGCCATTTGGGACACAAGAATCTTGAGCCCAATCGTAGACGTAGGAAATTTAGATGGATGGGTGGGGGATTTTAGAGCCACTAAGGAATTCATTTTAGACTTTATGCACAAGATAGGGCAAGTCGAGTACCAAGCTCTAAGTATAATAGAACCTACACTAGAAAACCCAACCTTAAAATTGAACGCTTACATGGACATGGTTGGAGCTCGAGAAAAGATCTAATGTTAAGACATAGAAAGCAGGGTGGCAATTTTGAAGGAGAAATTTGAAGCTTCACAGGATTATGTGAAGGTTTTAGAGAACTGGCTGAGGATGTTAGAGAAGAGAGTCTTAGACCTGCTAATGGAGTAGGCCAGTACTCACCCCAACAAGATCCAAAGACTATTTCAAATTTCAATTAAATTAGTAATTTGTAACCTTAGAATTTCAATAAATTTGCAGTCAGATTTGACAATCTTGTTTAATAAAATTGTTGCACTATTATTCAATTATCAAATTGCATCTCTATGAGAATCTTGTTTGCATATTTACTGAAAAAATAATAACAATAAAGAAAGGAACAAAGCTAAGAAAATTGAAGAGTTGCTAACAATAAGAGATCCTTTCAAGGTCCTAAAAGTTGCTTTTGGATGGTTAGCTTAACCCAAAGCTCACAGTCACTTACTTTGAACATAAAGGCAAATATCTCTATAACCTGCTCTCAATTTGAAAGACCCCATTCACTTTAAAAGGTCTCATCATATGTTAGTTTAACCTCGAAACACAAAACCTTCCGACTCTCTCTAATCTTAAGGGTTACACTTGAACTTTCTCTCCAATAGGAGTTGTATAAAATAAATACAGTGACAATTAATTTTAGGGCACATTTTCAATGTTGCTATGGTCAATTACCAAGAGAGCCAAGTTAAGACTAAATCACTTAACAAGGGAACATAACTCCCAAAGACATCATGAGATATGGTGAATTTGGGTAAATATGGTAAAATGGAAGGACATCTCATTTGTTTGAGTGGTTTTGGATGACAAGAGGCAAACCACATCCTAAACACTAACCCTTAAACACTCGAGAGTTAAGTGTTATTAATGTGAGGTTTTTAAATCATTCCTTAAAGGAGGTTTGATACGAACCACGCCCACGTGTGACGAAACCCAATACCAATACGTTCGGAATTGCTACCCAAGATGCCAAACAATCGAGTGGAAACTGCGACCCGTTGCCTATAAGCGAGGCAAGAACCTTGGTATATTATGTGGACGCCACAATCGGGATGAAAGACCAATTGATAAGTCGGGATGAATGCCACGAAAGAAAATCCGATAAGTTCAAGGAAAGTTCTTTAAAGAACCAAGAGAGGAATTCTGATCGTTGCCAATCGTAGTTTTAATATTTATAATGCCTGTTCCTAATCTTAACTACGTTGCAATAGGCAAGTGTACCTACCGTGGACGTAATATAGTTTCAAGTACAGGGTCGTCCCATAGAGATACACCAACTACTAGTACTAACTCTGTTCCTATTATCTAACCGACGCTTAAATATGTTGGTTGAAACTTAATTACTCTAATCTTAAAACTAATAACTCACTAACAACAATGGTTCGAAAGATTTATCAATTAACAAAAGCAACCTAGATCTTATTCTACTCCTTCTCTATCATGTAATTCATTAGATTTATGAAGATTGACGTAATTGACTTCTTATACTGTCGAATTCCCTAGTCAAGTTAACTACTTTCTCAAGTATATTAACCTATCTAATCCTAGGTTTATCAAATAGGATCTCTCCTTAATTAATAGCAACCTAGAATTGCATAAAGCACATGAATTCGCTTCAAAATAATCGATGTAAACAGAAGACTCTTGTTTCCTATGTCTAGAAGAACAATCAAATCTCATTAATTGCATTAAATCTAATCATAAAAGCAATTTCTCAATTAACTAATATGATATCATGCATAAATTCATATTCCGGATCTATGAATCTAAGAAACAATTAAAGGGCATGCAATTAATCATAAGAAAGTCAACAACTTCGCATTAAAAACCGAATCTTCATCACATGACAGAGAAGTTTCGAATAAAATCTAGATTTAGAGTCGACTCCTCCATAAATTGGACAAACGAAATACAATTACTGGAAGAATAAATAAAATTCATAGTCACAACCCTTAAAGATAGAATCTTCTTCTTCGCGGGTCTTCAATCTCCTTTTGAATTGACGGAATCTTCTTTCCCCTGCTGTTATGAGAGTCAGAGCAAGGACAAAATTCGTAACCTCCGTTCTAGGGCAACTAACGGTCTATTTATACATGTACCCGGGTTGGATACATACACGAGCGGATACACGAGTAGTGTATCTCGTTCGTATATCTCATGCTTTCTTCCAAGCGTCCTTATGTGAATATACACGAGTAAGTACATGGGATTATACATTGGTCGTGTATTTGAAACATCGTTTCACAGCAGCAAAGTACATAGGCGTGTACTTTGCTCGTGTACTTTCCAGACATCCACTTCAATATACACAAACAAAGTACATGGGCATGTATCTCACTCGTGTACTTAATAAATCTGCATTTTATTAAAGTTGCATTATTTTTCAATCATGCATAAATGACATGAATGCGAACTGGGTAGGTTCTGAAGGTCCTCAAGCTCCATGGCCTCCCTCATTTCTAAGGTAATGAGCTTTGGGCCACATCGAAGCAAGATTGGGGAAGCCTAATCGGCCCCAAGCAATGGTTACCCCACTACACCTAAAACTTACACAACGGCTCCCATCTTAAGTACCTAGATGGCCTGGGTCTGACCATATTTAACAGACATATATGTATGACAACATCTTGCCCAAAAGATCATTACAAGGCTTGATGGGCCTAGTGCTATTTCATTTGGATCATAAAGCCTAATTAGTCTACATAAAAGAAAACTACTCATATAAGAAATATACATAATAATACATGTTGAAGGAATTTATAATAAGCTCTTAATTTTTGAAGAAGATAAAAATGGCTAGCCCACTAAAGAATTAAGGTCTCTAGTGGAGTCACCATTTTTGTCGAGCCTAATTTTGAATTTTTCCTTAATT
Source organism: Laguncularia racemosa (assembly GCA_037954665.1). Taxonomy (NCBI): domain Eukaryota; kingdom Viridiplantae; phylum Streptophyta; class Magnoliopsida; order Myrtales; family Combretaceae; genus Laguncularia; species Laguncularia racemosa. The sequence goes on from JBBMOL010000568.1 coordinate 108,770, forward strand.
AACCTATATTAAGTCCAACTCACTTAATACAAGTTACTCGATAATAAAATTAAGGAAAAACTATATTTTTAATCATCTTAAGAAAATGGGAGTCGCTACCAACTTAGGTTGGAAAATAAGATAAGTTAAGGTTAATGAGGTGGATTAACCTTAACTAGCTATTAGTCTGTGAATTTTTCTGAAAAAACAATTTTGAAAAATTATTAACTGGAGAATCTGGACTCAAGGGCTATCCTATTAAAACCTAAATGATTACCACTTATTATCTTCTTCAAAAAACTGAATTAAAAGCTTTTTGTAAATTCCTTTTGCAATTATTTGTACAAGATATAATGTTTCCATATAAAGTATGAAATAGCATAAAAAAATTTAATCAAATTTTTTTATTATACGTTTTCTATTACTAGTTTAAAATGAAAGAAAAGAGAATAAAACCTTTGCATTTCTACTTGAATTAAAAATAGGATAACATATTTTTATGCTTTATATTATAAATTGAAATTTTAAAAAGATAAAATAATTTTTTTATATTTTTTTTATATGGTAAATTGAAATTGGAAAAGAATAAAATGTTATATATATATATATGTGGTTACCCAATAGGTGCTTACGTATCAGCTAGTCAGGATGAAACTGATGTAGTTCTATTTTTCATAAAACTTTAATAGATTAATTAATTTTAACTATGAAAACAGGTTGACTTTACGTTTATTATCATTTTAATTTTTTAAAGAAAAATTATAAACCTGAACTTTATTTCTCTATTTTTTTTTAAAAAAAAAAAACTAAAACCCTCTAGTTTTGAAAACATCAATTAAAATTTTATTTCATAAAAATCATTTTTCTAGGTGATAAAACAATATATACATATATATGTATATATATTTAAGAAAAACTCACACCTTAAATTGAGAAAATTTTAAAAGAATTATAAAGAGAAATTCTAAACCTAATTTTATCAATAACAAAAGAAAACAAATTCCTAACACATATGTCTTTTATCATTTTTTTTTATTTTTTTATTTATTTATTCTTTCTTTATTTACTAATATTATTATCAATTAAAAACTAATAATAATAATAATATAATAATAATGATGAAACTCACTAACCTGGACGCGAGTCGATATGGTTCGAGTTAGGTCGAATCAGGTTGGATCACAGCAGATAACAACTCCTCATTAGTGGCTTTTTGGCAAATGGTGACATGAGATGAAGCTTCAAGATGCCTCCTGAGTACGGGCCAACATGGAAATCAACCGCGTTTAGATGGCTCTCGGCATTGACAATGGTTAGGGACGACGACCATAGGGGTTGCAATGGGTATTTGTTATTTTTTGTTTTTTTTTTTATCTTCTCATCTCTAATTTTTTTTTACTCTTCGATTTCCCCTCTTTTTCCTTCCTCCTCCGACCTCTCGAAATCAACTTTTATTTATAGATGTCAAAGGTCGGATGCAGATGAACATAGATCTAAACTATGAGGGGGATTTGTTTTTATCTTCAAAAAATGATGTAAATCCCTTATATTAGAGATTCTTTTAGGATTTATCCGATTTGTTTTTGTGATAAATCCAAAAAGATTAAAAAAAAATCAATTTAGGTTTGCCTAGATTTGCTTCGTTTTCTTCACCCTTTCGTTTCGCGGTAGACGACCTGTTGGAGAAGATGATCACATGTTGTGTACGTAACTTAGATTGGCCTATCACATGCTACCACATGGTAGCTTAGGGAAAAAGAAAGAAAAAAATGGCACGGAGTGCCTTTGCAGATTCGAACTCATGACTAACGCCTTCCCTCACATGTTCCAGGCAAGCATGCAGAGCAGTTGAGCTAATTCATTTCTCAGTTTATTATTACACACAAATTATACATTAACCTAATATTTTTGCTATTTTTTTTGTTATTTTGAGATTTATAAATTTAATTTAGAAACATAAATGTATTTTATTAGTATTGCTATCATGTATTTTATTAGTATTACTATCCTTATTATTATTATTTTCTATTACTTACTATTTATTTATTTGTTTATTTGTTTTTTATTTTTACTAATTCATAAACCATGCCTTTTATTACTATTATTTTTTTATTTATTATTAAAAAAAATCTAGATGTGGCAAAAATGGGGTATTTACAATTAGCTTGGCTAAGTGAATTATCCACCCTTAACAAACTAGTATGCTGGGAAATTGCTACTTCTGTTACTTGTTTTCTCTATCAACAAGGCTTAGAAGATCACTCTCATCTATGCTTTAATTGTGGATATACATCCTAGATATGGGGATTAGTTTGTGATCTCCTACAATGCTCGCTATCCTTCAAAGATTGGCAAAATTCTATATATTCGTTGATTGCAACAGTTAAGTCCTCTACCCCTATTCTTCATACATGGAGAGTGAGTCCAACTGCTACAGTCTACTATATATAGGGAACTCACAACAAAGTGTTCCTAGAGAGTAGTCTTCCAAGCTCAAGCTTTTTAGCCTACCAGATTAGAGCTTACATTACTCTTTTATAATTTGGAAGAGTTTTCCTTGTATCAAACTACTTGCTTTTTGTATCTATACTTTTGATATAACTCTACTTATCTTATTAATGGTTATATACCTTTCTTTGAATTAATAAATTATAAATTATCTAAAAAAAAATTCTCATTACAAACTAACCAATAAATAGCTTCTAAATTTGTCCAATAACTATGACTTACAACATGGATATTGTGATAGGCATGAATATTCCATTATGTACATGTTTTGACCATGTATAATGACATACACAATAATCTTTCCATTATTTCATCACTACATTTGAAACATTCATTGATGGAGTGGAGCTTCTTCACCTTTTCTTATGATAATTGCAACTTATTTTGAAGATTGACCAACAATTCCTTATGCTTCAATTACATTTTCTCCATCTAAAGTTCCAACTTTTCAAAGTGTCCTAATACCTTTATTCAAAACTCTAATCCATATTTATATGCTAAGGATCTATCCATTTAAAGAACCTATAGCCCTCTCCAATCTACATATTACATAACAATTAGGCTTGCTTTAAAATAAAAACAAAATCACATGAAAATAATGACTAGGTGATACGAACCACGCTAACCCGTGACGAAACCCAATACCAATACGTTCGGAAATTCGTTGCCTAAGACGCCCAAACACCTAAAGTGGAAACCGCGACCCGTTGTCTATAAGTGAGACAAGAACCTTGGTATAAAAACGAAGACGCCACAATCGGGATGAAAGACCGATTGATAAGTCGGGATGAACGCCACAGAAATCAATCCGATAAGTTCGATTTAGTTCATGAAGAACCAAGAGAGGTGCCTCTCAAAAGTGTTTATTGTTCAAAGATGTATCTTGTTCATTGTTCTAAACCCTAGGAGCTTTTATACTAGGGTTACAATTCGTGTAAAACAAGTCCAAAATGACGTAGTTTAGATAAGTGGCGTAAAAACGCGAAAACAGAACAAGCTGGCCGACAGGGGATACACGGCCGTATACATGCCCATGTACTTTGGCCGTGTACCTTTCTGTGCTACTTCTGGCAACATATACGCCCGTGTACTTTGGCCGTGTATCTTTCTGTGGATTTGCTTGACTCCATACACGACCGTGCCTTGAAAGTACACGCCCTCTTCAACCCATGTCCGGTGTGACTTGTATAAGAACAAGGGTATTCCCATGGTTGTTCCAATCCGTTCCAACTTCATGATTGCTCCAATCCTTTCCGGCTTCATGGACATCCTTTATCAACCCGTTAAGTGCTTCCTTGAGTCGTTTCGCTCGACTTCTTGTGATCGATCTAAGCGGCACTTCAAGAGGATCCACATTCCTTCTTCCAGCTTGACTCTCATCATGGATCTCATCATTCCCCTCCTCTTGAAAAGGATTTGTCCTCAAATCGTCACCTACATCAAAAGGACTAAGATCAGTAACATTAAATGTGGCACTTACTTGATACTCACCAGGAAAATCTATCTTGTATGCATTGTCGTTGATGCGCTCAAGAACTTGAAATGGTCCATCGCCTCTAGGAAGTAGTTTAGATCGACGCTACACGGGAAACCGCTCTTTGCGCATGTGAACCCAAACCCAATCTCCAGGTTCAAAAACAGCTTGTCGACGACCCTTGTTGGCTTGTTTCACATACTGCTCTCTTCGTCGTTTAATGTTCAGCCTTGCCTTCTCATGGATCTGTTGAACAAATTCGGCCTTCTTCTTTCCATCTAAATTAACATACTCAAAAATAGGCAAAGGTGATAAATCCAAAGGAGTTAGTGGATTAAAACCATACACAATTTCAAAAGTTGAAAATTTAGTAGCAGAATGCTCTGTACGGTTATACGCAAATTCAACATGCGGCAAACAATCCTCCCAACTTTTAATATTCTTTTTAATTATAGCCCTCAACAAAGTAGATAAGGTTCGATTCACTACCTTAGTTTGAACATCAGTCTGTGGATGACAGGTAGTAGAAAACAATAACTTAGTTCCTAACTTAGCCCACAAAGTCTTCCAAAAGTAGCTTAAGAACTTAGCATCCCTATCTGATACAGTTGTTCTAGGCATACCATGCAATCGCACAACTTCCCTAAAGAATAAATTAGCAATATTACAAGCATCATCCGTTTTGTTACAAGGAATAAAATGTGCCATTTTATAAAACCTATCAACAACTACAAAAACAGAATCCCGACCATGTCTAGACCTAGGTAACCCTAACACAAAATCCATAGAAATATCTACCCAAGGCTCATGAGGAATGGGCAGTGGGGTGTAAAGCCCTTGAGGTTGGACTCTAGATTTCGCTTGCTTACATGTGACACATCGCTCACAAATCCTCTCAACATCTCGTTTCATGTGAGGCCAATAGAAGTGTTCTTGCAATACCCCTAATGTTTTAGCTACTCCAAAGTGTCCCATTAAACCTCCTCCATGAGTCTCCCTCATGAGTAATTCTCTTAAAGAACAAATTGGAATGCACAGTTTACTCTCCTTAAACAAGAATCCGTAATGTTTATAAAATTTTCCATGCCCACTCTTCTCACATTGCACATACTCCTCACAAAAATCTTGATCAGCAGCATATAACTCCTTAATGTGCTCAAAACCAAGAAATCTAGAACTAAGAGTAGAGATAAGAGTATACCTTCTAGAAAGTGCATCAGCAACTACATTCTCTTTACCTTGCTTGTAGTGTATGACATATGGAAACGTTTTGATGAACTCCACCCAACGAGCATGTCTTTTGTTCAGCTTATGTTGCCCCTTCAAGTACTTTAAAGATTCATGATCAGTGTGGATCACGAACTCTTTTGGCCACAGGTAGTGTTGCCACGTCTCCAGTGCTCGAACCAATGCATATAGCTCCTTGTCGTAAGTAGGGTAATTCAAGGTTGCCCCACATAGCTTCTCGCTAAAGAATGCAATCGGTCTTCTCTCCTGCATAAGCACTGCCCCAATACCTAATCCTGAAGCATCACACTCAATTTCAAATGTTTTAGTAAAGTTAGGTAAAGCAAGTAATGGTGCCTGAGTCAACTTATTTTTAAGCGTCTGAAAGGCCTTCTCTTGTTGCTCTCCCCAACTGAACCCCACGTTCTTCTTAATTACCTCAGTAAGTGGTGTTGCAATGGTGCTGAAATCCTTCACAAATCTCCTGTAAAAACTCACTAGTCCATGGAAACTCCGCACATTACTTACATTGGTTGGACTAGGCCATTCTTGGATCGCACGAACCTTTTCTTCATCAACCTGTATTCCCTGCGCACTAACAACAAAACTAAGCAAACACAAGTTTGTCTGTGCAAAAAGTGCACTTCTTGAGGTTAGCATATAATTATTCCTTTCGAAGCACTTCTAAAACATCCCTCAAGTGTGACATATGATCTTCCAAACTTTTGCTGTAAATAAGAATATCATCAAAATAGACAACCACAAATTTTCCAATAAATGTTCTCAAAACATGGTTCATAAGTCTCATAAAAGTACTAGGTGCATTAGTTAACCCGAAAGGCATTACTAACCACTCATACAATCCATATTTTGTCTTAAATGCAGTTTTCCATTCATCACCTTCTTTCATTCTAATTTGGTGATATCCACTTTTCAGATCAATTTTAGAAAAGTCACTAGACCCATGTAACTCATCTAACATATCATCTAAGCGAGGAATGGGATGATGATACTTTACCGTGATGTTGTTGATGGCGCGGCAGTCAACACACATTCTCCATGTCCCATCCTTCTTAGGCACCAAAATCACTGGCACTGCACATGGACTCATGCTTTCTCTCATGTACCCCTTCTCCATTAGTTCGTCGACCTGCCTTTGGAGTTCCTTTGTATCCTCCGGATTGCCCCTATAAGCTGGCTTGTTTGGAATCGATGCTCTGGGTATAAGGTCAATCTGGTGCTCAATACCACAAATAGGTGGTAATCCCTTTGGAATCTCCTCAGGGAAGACATCTTCAAAGTCCTACACAAGAGACACAACCACACTAGGCAAAGAGTTAGATAAGTTATTAATAGTCAAACATGTTTCCTTGAAAACCAGCAATGACATAGGTTGCTTCATCGCTAACGCTCTCCTCACTACACTCGCTCTTGCCACACAACTCTCCTTTTGCAAGGCTGCCCTCTCCTTTTCGCTCACCACCAAAGTTGATCCCCCTTCAACTTGGCCTCTCACACTCTTTCCAGCCTTCCTCTCCTTTTCCTTTTGATCTTGACTTTTATATTCCTTTTTCTTCTCATTGTCTTTTGCTCTCTCACTCTCACTCTACTTTTCACTCACCTTGTGTTTTGCAAATGACTGTTGTAGCTGCAACTGGTCCTCATACACCTGCTTAGGTGTTAACGGTTTAAGATTAAAGCTCTTCCCTTGGTGAACAAGCGTATACTTGTTAGAAAAGCCATCATGCACAACCTTCCGATCAAATTTCCATGGCCTCCCCAACAACACATGACATGCTTGCATTGGCACTACATCACATAACACCTCATCCTCATACCTACCAATGCAAAACCCAATCAAGGCTTGCTTACTCACCTTAGTCTCACCACTATCATTCAACCACTTTAATTTATATGGACTGGGGTGTCTAACAGTTTTGAGCCCCAGCCTCTCAACAATAAAATTGCTCACTACATTGGTGCAACTCCCTCCATCAATGATCAAACTACAAATGTGATCTCCTAGATAACATCTAGTATGAAATATATTCTCTCTTTGCACCTCCTCTTCTTCCTTCACCTGCACATTCAAAGCTCTTTTCACTACTGCCACTAGCCTTCCCATTGCAGGCTCCTCATCATCACTAGCATCCTCTAATGGAGGCATATCCTCTTCTTCACTATCCCCCTCAGTCTCATACTCTCCATCATCACACAAAATCATCACATGCCTATTTGGACATTGACTAGCAATATGGCCTCTACCTTGACATTTAAAACATCTAATGTCACGATTTCTAGAAGTAGAAGATTCAGGGTTACCTTGATTTCCAGGAGTAGACCCCGCTTGCCTCAGCTCCCCTTTTGGTTTGGTGGGTAAAGGCTTTTCTTCTTTCTTCTGTTCAGTAGCCCTCCAAGTGGATGAATCATTACCCTGTTGTAACCGTGCATTACTACTACCTCTTCTCTTGTGCTGGTTCTCAACTTTTATAGCCATGTGGACCATATCCTCCAATTCTACATAATGCTGCAATTCAACCACATTTTGGATTTCTCTATTCAACCCAGCAAGAAATCTAGCCATTGTAGCCTCTCTATCCTCCTCTACATTCGCCCTAATCATAGTGACTTCCATCTCCTTGAAATACTCATCTACACTTCGTCTTCCTTGCCTCAGAGTTTGCAACTTGTTGTGCAATTCACGATAGTAATACGCAGGTACAAAACGCTTCTTCATCACTCTTTTCATCTCTTTCCAAGGCTCAATAGGTGGCTCGCCACTCCTCCTTCTATTCAACATTAATTGATCCCACAACACTATAGCATAATCCGAAAACTCAATAGCAGCAAGTTTTACTTTCTTTCTCACACTATAGTTGTGACAATCAAATACCATCTCCACCTTTTTCTCCCACTCTAAGTACGCCTCGGGATCATTCTTCCCTTAGAAAGGAGGAATCTTCATCTTTATGCTACTCAATTGATCATCCTCTCTATTCCTATCTCCTCTATCTTCCTAATCCTTAGTCCCTCTATTTCGACCACTATATCCTCTATAACTCCCGACAGAAGGCTCATCAAAATCATCATTTGACATTTCATCTCCACCCCTCGGTACTCTCCTAGAACAACTCTCCCTCTTACGCCCTTGGAATACATTTGTGGATTGCTCTAGTCTTTGCTCCACCGTCTCATGAATTTGTTCCATTCCTTCTTGGAACATCCTCTTCATTTCTCCCCTTAACGCCTCAATTACTAGCCTAGCATCAAACCTTCCCCTCTCACCTTCTGAAGAATGTTGTCTCGACATAGTTCCTGCAGAAAAGATTAGTACTGCCACAAATATATATATAATTAAACCTCACGATACACTCCCTTACGTGTTTCGCTCAAATGATGATATCACACAATCACTTGTGTATTCTCACAAATAATGATGATATCAACTTGCCAATTTCCTCTTCTCAATTCTCTTGGAAGTAACCTGAACTACACCAATTTCCTTTTGTAGAATTCAAAACAACTCTAGGGTTCGTAAATTTTCCCTCTATTTTTCTATCCGATTTTTTTTTGTTTGTCTTGGTTGTTGCTCTTGATCACGTTTTTCTTTTCTTTTCTTTTCTCTTCTTTTTTTTTTGTCGTGTTTTTTGCTCTTTTTTTTTTTTTAACAATCTCCTAGGCGATATTACACTATCAAAAGACAATCAATACTACGAAATTGAATACGATAATTGATATGAACGATTGGAGTTAGGGTTTTTGATATTACCTTCCTCAACCGAACTTGATGTTTTGACGAACCTAAGCTCTGATACCAAACTAATACGAACCAAGCCAACCTGTGACGAAACCCAATACCAATACGTTCGGAAATTCGTTGCCTAAGACGCCCAAACACTTAAAGTGGAAACCACGACCTGTTGTCTATAAGCGAGACAAGAACCTTGGTATAAAAACGAAGACGCCACAATCGGGATTAAAGACCGATTGATAAGTCGGGATGATTGCCACAGAAATCAATCCGATAAGTTCGATTTAGTTCTTGAAGAACCAAGAGAGGTGCCTCTCAAAAGTGTTTATTGTTCAAAGATGTATCTTGTTCATTGTTCTAAACCCCAGGAGCTTTTATACTAGGGTTACAATTTGTGTAAAACAAGTCCAAAATGACGTAGTTTAGATAAGTGGCATAAAAACGCGAAAACAGAACAAGCTGGCCAGCAGGGGATACACAGCCATGTACACGCCCGTGTACTTTGGCCGTGTACCTTTCTGTTCTACTTTTGGCAACATACACGCCTGTGTACTTTGGCCGTGTATCTTTCTGTGGATTTGCTTGACTCCATACACGGCCGTGCCTTGAAAGTACACGCCCTCTTCAACCCATGTCCGGTGTGACTTGTATAAGAACAAGGGTCTTCCCATGGTTGTTCCAATCCGTTCCAACTTCATGATTGCTCTAATCTTTTCGGCTTCATGGACATCATTTATCAACCCGTTAAGTGCTTCCTTGAGTCGTTTCGCTCGACTTCTTGTGATCGGTCCAGGCGGCACTTCAAGAGGATCCATATTCCTTCTTCCAGCTTGACTCTCATCATGGATCTCATCACTAGGAATAGATCCTTACCTATTTTTTGGGACATTTATGAAATCTTCTTTCAAATGTTCCCAATTTTCATGATGATGCAAATGTTGATTGTTCCCCACAAACACATGGTATGTTTTTCTCTGTTGAATTAAAAGAAGTAACTAAATCTGAGGCAGTAAACATGATTATCCACTGTATAAAAAATTTTTAGATGATAAATAAAAGAAACAATGCATAAAAATTTTAAATGACAATGTGAGAATGTAAATTCAAAACCTTGTGTTCTGTTGCCTAGTGAAATTTAAATCCATTATGTAATTAATTACTTATTGTCATTTGTTAACCTCTCTTAAATAGAGAATAAACCTATCCATTATCTTATTGAATAGGTACATGATATTGATACATGTTGTGATAAAGATGATACCAAAGCTTTATTAAGCTTAGCAATAACCATTTATAGTACTTATTCCCCAAACTTATAATTGGTTTTGATACTATATACGAAGCACACTTGTAACCAGTTTTGATACTAAATATAAACCACATTGTTGGTTTATGTTCATGCTCATGAACCCATGAAACTATACTAAAGGTTATCAAATTTTTTTGTTTCTATATTAATATATTGTAGAACTAATCAGGGTAGTCAAATGAAACTCCTATAAATTTAGTAGAATAAGGAGGTGCTATTCACTATTTTTAACATACGGGATCCTTGAATAATAATGGAAACCTTCTTTATGTTCCTTTTCCTATCTTTCATAATTTACATAGCCAAACCTCATCTTAAAGCAGACTCAAATTTAACACATTCTTATGTGACTAAAAAATCCATATACTTCATTGTTTTGTTAATTTTTCAATAGAAATAGAAATTAAATAACTAATATTTACATTATTATATTCAACACATTTTGTTTCAATATTATTGTGTATCTCCACATAACAGCAATTGAAGCCAAAACACTCTACTGCACAACACCAAAAAATCACCACAATACCACTCTTAAAATAAGGAAAACAAAAGGGAAATACCTTGGTGGCTTGATTGAACACCCTTTTTATCACATGAATAGCCTTTACCATCACAACATTACCAAATAAAATAGCATCGATAAGCTACAATTTGAAGATATTATTATATAATTTCACATGAAATTGAAAATGGAAAACAAAAATATGTACCTTAGGAATTTCAATTTGGGGTTACGATTTCAATTTTGATCTTCACAATTCGGGGTAAGGGTTTAATTTAGGTATTTTGATTTTGGGTTAAGGATTTGCTTTTACATGATGTGCTCAAATCCAAGATTAAGCACATATAAAAATCAATTTGAAAGACAATCCAACAATGTCAATCAAACTAGTCTCAATCACATGAACAATGCCGTCAATTTCCAATGAATTTAACCAATTCTTCAATTATGATGTGTTTGAATCTTAAATCCAAATATGATATAGCTCTGATACCAAAAAGATGATGTGCCTAAACACACTTAAAAGCACATCCAAAAGACTTAAGAATAACTATCTCAAGTCAAGGCAAAATCGGATCCAAAAATGGCACTTTTCAAATGAACCCTAATGATGAAATGATGAAATTCAAATGTCCAATGATATAATCAGAATACCACAATGAAAATGCCTTCTAACAACACTCTAATTTCATGTAATCCACGCAAATAAAACCTTAATTTGACAAGGAGAAACCGTAACAAAACAATCCTTTTTCCAAATGGTGAAAATCACGTTATCAAGGGAAATCCTCAAGAAGAATCGGATCAATTTGATAATTCCTTCAAATAAGCATATGAATTCGTGATTAACAACTAGTAATTCTAACCAAGAAATATCTCAATTCAACCCTAGATATGACACACTAGAGAAGAAAAGAAATCACAACAAAATGAAATTGATATAACTCACAATTTCAAGATGTTGCACTCGCCACAATTTCAACTTCTTGGGATTGAAATTGATAAGAGAATTTGGAATTAGGAAAACCCTAAGCCCTCTCACGAAATGTGAAGTGTTTTTTCTGCAAAATTAGCCTCCCTAAACCCTCTCTTAAGCAAGTATTTATACTTGCTACTTCTAGGGTTAAAAAGTGCTCAAAATTACAAGTTTGCCACTTTTAAGGTGGCTAGCCCTAAATGAAAATTACATGGAAATAAAAGTGTCCCAAAACTAAAATACAACCAAAATAGTTCATAAAAGAATAAATATATAAAAGAAATGGTCTTCAAGATGCCGGTCTTCTATAGGATCCATCGGCCCAACTCATCGCCGGTTCAGGTCGGTCCATGGATAACCCACAAGCTGAGTCTGAGGGAGTTTGTCCATTGCCTTATAGAATATGATAAGTGTGCCTATTGGAATACACAATACAACAATAATAGAAAAGAGGTTAATATATAAATAATTCCGGGGTCAATCTGCTCAAAATGGGCCCTCAACGCCAAGATTTGAAACCCTTCAGTTCTTGCCCTAATGATAGGTCTTGTCGGATTTTTATTCTATCATTACATATCTAGATATGTCATGCATTGTTGGTCTATTGGGAGAGATCAGAGTTTTGTTATTTTATTATCTTATAATATATCAGGGATAATGTGGTCTTTTTATTCCTATTTAGGCTTTATTCCTTTGCCTACTCTTTAAACTAAACAAGTTATCAGTCATTCATTAACAACTAACTAAACAAAGTAGTAAGAATTCAACACCTATTACAATTCTATTCCATTTCCCAAGAATAGCTATTGCTATTTGAAATGACTAGGAAAAGTTAAATGATTATTTGATCTACTTGAATAATCTTCTAGAACAGTAGAGAAGCAACTCACCAAATGTGGCACTTCTCTCTCTAATAGGATACTGGCTTAATTAAGAACCAAGGAAGCTTCCTTGTTTGTTACTAACTTTAATAACAACTTTTTCTCTCTTCATAATTAACCTCTAATGCCCACCCTATGTTATTTATACCATCCCCACACAATTCCATAGCTAACAATTACAAAAATACCCCTTACACTAAAATCCACATTCTACTACAACTAACCATAGGTATAATACTCCACACTCTACACAAATACTCCCACATAACTAATAGACACAACACTACAACACCCACTACACAATCACATACAACATGCACTACACATTCACACACTACAGAATTACACATAACACAAATCACACTTAACAAGACAAACGCCTCTTATAAATCCTCAACAAAGGTATACATTCTTTATAATATGTTACAATACCCCCCTCCTAAATAAGGACAAAATCTAGAAACAAAAGGAATATCTCATCTGTATCAACCCAAGAATCCTCATCAGAAGAACAACCTTCCTAGCTATTATAGAATAGGGATGTAGATATTAAGGGCAGCTTGGTTATCATACCACAACTTGGCTAGCATTGAAACCTTAAGCCCAATTTTAATCAATAACTGATATATCTATAACATTTCACAAGTAGATTGAGCCATAACTCTATATTCTAATTTTGTGCTTGATTTAGACACAACATCTTGTTTCTTACTCTTTCACGAAATCAAATTTCCACTAAAGAATACATAATAGCTAGTAATGGATTTCCTATCAATTTTAGATCCTGCTTGAGCCATGACACTATATTCTAATTTTGTGCTTGATTTAGACACATCTTGTTTCTTACTCTTTCATGAAATCAAATTTCCACTAAAGAATACATTGATGAGATCCATGATGGGAGCCAAGCTAGAAGATGGAATGTGGATCCTCTCGAAGTGCCACCTGGACCGATCACAAGAAATCGAGCGAAACGATTCAAGGAAGCACTTAACGGGTTGATAAAGGATGTCCATGAAACCGGAAAGGATTGGAGCAATCATGAAGTTGGAAAGGATTGGAACAACCATGGGAAGGCTCTTGCTCTTGTACAAGTCATAAAGGATACAGGTTGATGAGGGCATGTCTTTTCAAGGCACGACCGTGTAGGAGTCTGAAGGTTACACAGAATCAGACACGGTCATATACACGGCTAAAAGGCACGGCCGCGTATGGTGTCAAGAAAATCCACAGAAAGATACACGTCTAGAAGTACACGGCTGTGTATATCTTTAACACCGGCTCAAGGCTGGCTCCAAGGCTGCCGGCCTTCATGTCTACACCGCCGGCCTACATGTTTTGTTTTGTTGATTTTTCGCAACTTATTGAAGTGATGTTGTTTTGGGCTTTATTGTTACGAATTGTAAACCCTAATATAAAGCTCCTAGGGTTTAGAACAGATGGGGAGATAGGATATACAACATTGAAGTTTGAGAAAACACTTTTGAGAGAATTCCTCTCTTGGTTCTTTAAAGAACTAATCTAGAACTTATCGGATTTTATTTCCGTGGTGTTCATCCCGACTTATCAATCGGTCTTTCATCCTGATTGTGGCGCCTTCATATTATGTTAAGATTCTTGTCTCGCTTATAGATAACGAGTCGCGGTTTCCACTTGAGGGTGTTTAGCATCTTAGGTAACGAATTCCGAACGTATTGGTATTGGGTTTCGTCATACGTTGGCGTGGTTCGTATCGGTTAGGAGTTCGATCAAACCGATTTCGTATCAGAGCTAATCGATTCGTATCAGTTTGGTATCAGAGCATAGGTTTGTTAAAACATCAGTTCAATTTGAGGAAGGTAACATCGAAACCCTAACTCCAATCGTTCATATCAATTGTTAGTATTCAATTTCATAGTATTAATTGTCTATTGAAAGTGTAGTACCTACTATTCAATTTTGTTACCAAAAAAAAAAAAAAGAATCACGACACAAAAAAAAAGGAACGTGATCAAGAGCAAAAATAAAGGCAAAAAAAAAAAAATCGGAAAGAAAAGAGGAAAATTTCGAGCCCTAGAGTTGTGTTGAATTCTACGAACGGGAATTGGTGTAGTTTGGGTTAGTTCCAAGAGAATTGAGAAGAGGAATTGGTGAATTAATATCATTATTGCTTGTGAGAATACATGAGTGACTGTGTGATATCATCATTTGAGCGAAACACGTAAGGGAGTGTATCGTGAGGCTTAATTATATATATTTTTGTTAGTACTAATCTTTTCTACAGGAACTATGTCGAGGCAACATTCTCTTGAAAGTGAGAGGGGAAGGTTTGATGCTAGGTTAGTGATTGAGGCGTTGAGGGGTGAGATGAAGAGAATGTTTTAGGAGGGGATGGAACAAATTAATGAGACGGTAGAGTAAAGACTAGAGCAATCTAAAAACGTCTTCTAAGGGTATAAGAGGGAGAGTTGTTCTAGGAAAGTACGAAGGGGTGGAGATGAAATGTCAGATGATGAGTTTGATGAGCCTTCTGTCGGGAGTTATAGAGGATATAGTGGTAGGAATAGAGGAACTAGGGATTGGGAAGATAGAGGAGATAGGAATAGAGAGGATAATCAATTGAATAGCATAAAGATGAAGATTCCTCCTTTCCAAGGGAAGAATGATCCCGAGGCGTACTTAGAGTGGGAGAAGAAGGTAGAGATGGTGTTTGATTGTCATAACTATAGTGGGAGAAAGAAAGTGAAACTTGCTGCCATTGAATTTTCAGATTATGCCATAGTGTGGTGGGATCAACTAATGTTGAATAGAAGAAGGAATGGCGAACCACCTATTGAGTCGTGGGAAGAGATGAAAAGGGTGATGAAGAAGCGGTTTGTGCCTGCATATTACTACCGTGAATTGCACAACAAATTGCAAGCTCTTAAGCAGGGAAGCCAAAGTGTGGATGAGTATTTCAAGGAGATGGAAGTTATGATGATCAGGGCAAATGTAGAGGAGGATAAAGAGGCTACCATGGCTAGGTTTCTTGCGGGATTGAATAGAGAAATTCAAAATGTTGTTGAATTGCAGCATTATGTAGAATTGGAAGATATGGTTCATATGGCTATAAAGGTTGAGAACCAACACAGGAGGAAAGGTAGTAGTAATGCACGGTTTCAACAGGGTACTGGTTCATCCTCCTAGAAGGCTAACCAATGGAAGAAGGAAGAAAAGCCTTTACCCACCAAACCAAAAGGAGAGTTGAGGCAAGCGGGTTCTACTCTTGGTAACCAAGGTAAACCTGATTCTTCTACTCTTAGAAATCGTGACATTAGATGTTTTAAATGCCAAGGTAGAGGCCATATTGCTAGTCAATGTCCAAATAAGCGTGTGATGATTTTGCGTGATGATGGTGAATATGAGACTGAGGGGGATAGTGAAGAGGATGATATGCCTCCATTAGAGGACACTAGTGATGATGAGGAGCCTGCAATAGGGAGGTTAGTGGCAATAGTGAAGCGAGCTTTGAATGTACAAGTGAAGGAAGAAGAGGAGTTGCAAAGAGAGAATATCTTTCATACTAGATGTTATCTAGGTGATCATATTTGCAGTTCGATTATTAATGGAGGAAGTTGCACCGATGTGATGAGTAACTTTATTGTTGAGAGGTTGGGAATCAAGACTACTAAACACCCTAGTCTATATAAGTTGCAGTGGTTGAGTGATAGTGGTGAGACTAAGGTGAGTAAGCAAGCCTTGATTGCTTTTCGCATTGGTAGGTATGAGGATGAGGTGTTATGTGATGTAGTGCCAATGTAAGCGTGTCATGTGTTGTTGGGGAGGCCATGGCAATTTGATAGGAAGGTTGTTCATGATGGCTTTTCTAACAAGTATATGCTTGTTCACCAGGGGAAAAGCTTTAATCTTAAACCTTTAACACCTAAACAGGTGTATGAGGATTAGTTGCAGCTACAACAGTCTTTTGCAAAATATAAGGTGAGTGAAAAATAGAGGGAGAGTGAGAGAGCAAAAGACAATGACAAAGAAAAGGAATACAAAAGTCGATCTCAAAAGGAAAAAGAGAGGAAGGTTGGAAAGAGTGTGAGAGACCAAGTTGAAGGGGGTCAACTTTAGTGGTGAGTGAAAAGGAGAGTGCAGCCTTGCAAAAGGAGAGTTGTGTGGCAAGAGCAAGCGTAGTGAAGAGAGCATTAGTGATGAAGCAACCGATGTTGTTGCTGGTTTTTAAGGAAACATGTTTGAATACTAACGAACTATCTAACTCTTTGCCTAGTGTGGTTGTGTCTATTGTGCAGGACTTTGAAGATGTCTTCCCTGAGGAGATTCCAAAGGGATTACCACCTATTCCTGGTATTGAGCACCAGATTGACCTTGTACCCGGAGCATCGATTCCAGACAAGCTAGCTTATAGGAGCAATCCGGAGGAGACAAAGGAACTCCAATGGTAGGTCGGTGAATTAATGGAGAAGGGGTACGTGAGAGAAAGCATGAGTCCATGTGCAATGCCTGTGATTTTGGTGCCTAAGAAGGATTGGACATGGAGAATGTGTGTTGACTGCCGCGCCATCAACAACATCACGGTAAAGTATCATCATCCCATTCCTCACTTAGATGATATGTTAGAATTGAAAGAAGGAGATGAATGGAAAACCGCATTCAAAATGAAATATGAATTGTATGAGTGGTTAGTAATGCCTTTCGGTTTAACCAACGCACCTAATACTTTTATAAGACTTATGAACCATGTTTTGAGGACTTTTATTGGCAAATTTGTGGTTGTCTATTTTGATGATATTCTCATTTACAGCAAGAGTTTAGAAGACCATATATCTCACTTGAGGGATGTTTTAGAAGTGTTTCGAAAGGAGCAATTATATGCTAACCTCAAGAAGTGCACTTTTTGCACAGAAAAACTTATGTTTCTTGGTTTTGTTGTTAGTGCACAGGGAATACAAGTTGATGAAAAAAAGATTTGTGCGATCCAAGAATGGCCTAGTCCAACTAATGTATGTAATGTGCGGAGTTTCCATGGACTAGCGAGCTTTTACAGGAGATTTGTGAAGGATTTCAGCACCATTGCAGCACCACTTACTGAGGTAATTAAGAAGAACGTGGGGTTCAGATGGGGAGAGCAACAAGAGAAGGCCTTTCAGACGCTTAAAAATAAGTTGACTTAGGTGCCACTACTTGCTTTACCTAACTTTGCTAAAACATTTGAAATTAAGTGTGATGCTTCAGGATTAGGTATTGGAGCAATGCTCATGCAGGAGAGAAGACCAATTGCATTCTTTAGCGAGAAGCTATGTGGGGCAACCTTGAACTACCCTACTTATGACAAGGAGTTATATGCACTAGTTCGAGCATTGGAGACTTGGCAACACTATCTTCGGCCAAAAGAGTTCGTGATCCACACTGATCATGAATCCTTGAAGTACTTGAATGGGCAACACAAGCTGAACAAAAGACATGCTCATTGGGTGGAGTTCATCAAAACATTTCCATATGTCATCCACTACAAGCAAGGTAAAGAGAATGCCATTGCTGATGCACTTTCTAGAAGGTGTACTCTTATCTCTACTCTTAGTTCTAGACTGTTTGGTTTTGAGCACATTAAGGACTTATATGCTGCTGATCGAGATTTTTGTGAGGAGTATATGCATTGTGAGAAGAGTGGGCATGGTAAATTTTATAAACATGAAGGATTCTTATTTAGGGAGAGTAAACTATGCATTCCAATTTGTTCTTTAAGAGAATTACTAGTGAGGGAGTCTCATGGAGGAGGTTTAATGGGACATTTTGGAGTAGCTAAAACCTTAGGGGTATTTAGGAACACTTCTATTGGCCTTACATGAAACAAGATGTTGAGAGGATTTGTTAGCGATGTGTCATCGTGTAAGCAAGCAAAATCTAGAGTCCAACCTCAAGGGCTTTATACCCCACTTCCCATTCCTCATGAGCCTTGGGTAGATATTTCCATGGATTTTGTGTTAGGATTACCCAGGTCTAGACATGGTTAGGATTCTATTTTTGTAGTTATGGATAGATTATCTAAGATGGCACATTTCATTCCTTGTCACAAAGCGGATGATGCTTACAATATTGCCAATTTGTTCTTTAGGGAAGTTGTGAGATTACATGGTATGCCTAGAACAATCGTATCGGATAGAGATGCTAAGTTCTTAAGCTACTTCTGGAAGACCTTGTGGGCTAAGTTAGGAACTAAGTTATTGTTCTCTACTACTTGTCATCCACAACTGATGGTCAAACTGAGGTAGTAAATCAAACCTTATCTACTTTGTTGAGGGCTGTTATTAAAAAGAACATTAAAAGTTGGGAGGATTGTTTGCCGCATGTTAAATTTGCCTATAATCATACAGTGCATTCTGCTACTAAGTTTACTCCTTTTGAAATTGTGTATGGTTTTAATCCACTAACTCCTTTGGATTTATCACCTTTGCCTATTTCCAATTATGTTAATCTAGATGGCAAGAAGAAAGTAGAATTTGTTAAACAGATCCATGAGAAGGCAAGGCTAAACATTGAGCGAAGAACAGAGCAGTATGTGAAACAAGCCAACAAGGGTCATCGACAAACTGTTTTTGAACCTGGAGACTGGGTTTGGGTTCACATGCGCAAAGAGCGGTTTCCTGTACAGCGTCGATCTAAATTACTTCCTAGAGGCGATGGACCATTTCAAATTCTTGAGTGCATCAATGATAATGCATACAAGATAGACTTACCAGGTGAGTATCAAGTAAGTGCCACGTTTAATGTTACTGATCTGAGTCCTTTTGATGCAAGCAATGATTTGAGGACAAATCCTTTTCAAGAGGAGGGGAATGATGAGATCCATGATGGGAGCTAAGCCAGAAGATGAAATGTGGATCCTCTTGAAGTGCCACCTAGACCGATCACAAGAAATCGAGCGAAACGATTCAAGGAAGCACTTAATGGGTTGATAAATGATGTCCATGAAACTAGAAAGAATTGGAGCAATCATGAAGTTGGAAAGGATTGGAACAACCATGGGAAGGCCCTGATACGAACCACGCTAACCCGTGACAAAACTCAATACCAATACGTTCGGAAATTCGTTACCTAAGATGCCCAAACACCTAAAGTGGAAACTGCGACCCGTTGTCTATAAGCGAGACAAGAACCTTGGTATAATGTGAAGACGCCACAATCGGGGATGAAAGACTGATTGATAAGTCGGGATGAATGCCACGGAAATCAATCCGATAAGTTCAAATTAGTTCTTGCAGAACCAAGAGAGGTGCCTCTCAAAAGTGTTTAATGTTCAAAGATGTAAATTCTTAGTTGTTCTAAACCCTAGGAGCTTTTATACTAGGGTTACAATTCGTGAAAAACAAATCCAAAACGATGTAACTTAGATAAGTTGCGTAAAAACACGAAAACAGAATAAGCTGGCCGGCAGGGGATACACGGCGTGTACGCGACCGTGTACTTTCGCCGTGTACTTTTCTGTGTACATTCCGGTCACATACACGACCGTGTACTTCTGGTCGTGTATCTTTCTGTGGATTTACTTGTCTCTATACACGGCCGTGCCTTTTAGTCGTGTATCTAGCCATGTATGATTCTGTGCAATCTTGGAATTCCTACACGGCCGTGCCATGTACATACACGCCCTCTTCAACCCGTGTCCGGTGTGACTTGTATAAAAGCAAGGGTCTTCCCATGGTTGTTCCAATCCGTTCCAACTTCATGATTGCTCCAATCCTTTCCGGCTTCATGGACAACCTTTATCAACCTGTTAAGTGCTTCCTTGAATCGTTTCGCTTGATTTCTTGTGATCGGTCTAGGCGGCACTTCAAGAGGATCCACATTTCTTCTTTCGGCTTGGCTCTCATCATGGATCTCATATTCCCCTCCTCTTGAAAAGGATTTGTCCTCAAATCATTGCCTGCATCAAATGGACTCAGATCAGTAACATAAAATGTGACACTTACTGGATACTCACTTGGTAAATTTTTCTTGTAGGCATTATCATTGATTTTCTCAAGCATCGGAAATGGACCGTCTCCCCTAGGGTTCAACTTGGATGTCCTTTGCAATGGAAAACTCTCCTTGCAAAAATGCACCCAAACCCAATCTCCAGGCTGAAAAATCTTGGGTCTCCTATCCTTGTTCACCCTTGAAGTGACCCTGGCATTTTGTTTTACAATCCTAATCTTTACCTGTGCATGTAGCTTTCTCACGAAATTTTCCTTAGAATCAGCATCAAAACTCACAGACTTGTTAAGTGGCAATGGCAATAAATAAATAGGAACCAATGGGTTAAAACCATACATAATCTCAAATGGTGAACAATGAGTAGTGCTATATAAAGCCCTGTTATATGCAAACTCCACAAATGGTAGACAATCCTTCCAAGTCCTAATGTTCTTCTCTATGATTGCCCCTAACAATTGAATTAAAGTCCTGTTAACCACATCAATTTACCCATCAATTTGTGGGTGACAGATAGTTGAAAACATTCGTTTAGTTCCCAACTTTTCCCACAATGCTCTCCAAAAATGACTCAAAAAATTCTCATCTCGATCACTAACAATGCTTCTAGGTATACCATGCGAACGCACTACCTTTCTAAAGAACAAATCAACAATGTGTATAGCATCATCAGTTTTATGACAAGGAATGAAATGAACCGTTTTAAAAATCCTATCTACAACTACAAAATTAGAATCTCAACCATGCCTAGGCCTAGATAATCCTAACATAAAATCTATGGAAATGTTTATCCATGGCTCACGAGGAATGATACTATACTCATATAACCAATCTAAGAAGTCATCTAAACAAGGAATGGGATGACGATACTTTACCGTAAGGTTGTTGATGGTGCGGCAGTCAACACACATTCTCCATGTCCCATCCTTCTTAGGCACCAAAATCACAGGCGCTGCACATGGACTCATGCCTTCTCTCACGTATCCCTTCTCCATTAACTCATTTACCTGCCTTTAGAGTTCCTTCGGAAAGGCATTTTCAAAATCCTGCACAAGAGACATAACCACACTAGGCAAAGCATTAGATAATTCGTTAGTAGTCAAACATGTTTCTTTAAAAACCAGAAACAACATAGGTTGCCTCATCACTAACGCTCTCCTTACTACACTCGCTCTTGCCACACAACTCTCCTTTTGCAAGGCTGCCCTCTCTTTTTCACTCACCACCAAAGTTGATTCCCCTTCAACTTAGCCTCTCACACTCTTTCCAGCCTTCCTCTCCTTTTCCTTTTGATCACGACTCTTATATTCCTTTTTCTTCTCATTGTCTTTTGCTCTCTCACTCTCATTCTGCTTTTCATTCACCTTATGTTTTGCAAACGACTGCTGTAGCTGCAACTGATACTCATACACTTGTTTAGGGGTTAAAGGTTTAAGGTTAAAACTTTTCCCTTGGTGAACAAGCGTATACTTGTTAGAAAAACCATCATGAACAACCTTCCTATCAAATTGCCATGGCCTCCCCAACAACACATGACATGCTTGCATTGGCACTACATCACATAACACCTCATCCTCATACCTTCCAATGCGAAAACCAATCAAGGCTTGCTTACTCACCTTAGTCTCACCACTATCATTCAACCACTGCAATTTATATGGACTAGGTGTCTAACAGTTTTGAGCCCCAACCTTTTAACAATAAAATTGCTCACTACATTGGTGCAACTTCCCCCATCAATAATCAAACTACAAATGTGATCTCCTAAATAACATCTAGTATGAAATATATTCTCTCTTTGCACCTCCTCTTCTTCCTTCACCTACACATTCAAAGCTCGCTTCACTACTGCCACTAGCCTTCCCATTGCAGGCTCCTCCTCATCACTAGTATCCTCTAATGGAGGCATATCATCTTCTTCACTATCCCCCTCAGTCTCATACTCTCCATCATCGCACAAAATCATCACACGCCTATTTGGACATTGATCAGAAATATGGCCTCTACCTTGGCAGTTAAAGCATCTAATGTCACGATTTCTAGAAGTAGAAGATTCAGGGTTACTTTGGTTACCGGGAGTAGAACCCGCTTGCCTCAGCTCCCCTTTTGGTTTGGTGGGTAAAGGCTTTTCTTCTTTCTTCCATTGGTTGGTCTTCCAAGTGGATGAACCATTACCCTGTGGAAACCGTGCATTACTGCTACCTTTCCTCTTGTGCTGGTTCTCAACCTTTATAGCCATGTGAACCATATCCTCCAATTCTACATAATGCTGTAATGCAACCACATTTTGGATTTCTCTATTCAACCCAACAAGAAACCTAGCCATTGTAGCCACTCTATCCTCCTCTACATTCGCCCTAATCATAGTGACTTCCATCTCCTTGAAATACTCATCTACACTTCGGCTTCCCTGCCTCAGAGTTTGCAACTTGTCGTGCAATTCACGATAGTAATACGCAGGCACAAACCGCTTCTTCATCACTCTTTTCATCTCTTCCCAAGACTCAATAGGTGGCTCGCCACTCCTTCTCCTATTCAACATTAGTTGATCCCACCACGCTATAGCGGAATCCGAAAACTCAATGGCAGCAAGTTTTACTTTCTTTCTCCCACTATAGTTATGATAATCAAACACCATCTCCACCTTTTTCTCCCACTCTAAGTACACCTCGGGATCATTCTTCCCTTGGAAAGGCGGAATCTTCATCTTTATGCTACTTAATTGATCATCCTCTCTATTCCTATCTCCTCTATCTTCCCGATCTCTAGTTCCTCTATTCCGACCACTATATCCTCTATAACTCCCAATAGAAGGCTCATCAAAGTCATCATCCATCATTTCATCTCCACCCCTCGGTACTCTCCTAGAACGACTCTCCCTCTTACGCCATTAGAATGCGTTTGTGGATTGCTCTTGTACAAGTCATAAAGGATACGGGTTGATGAGGGCGTGTCTTTTCATGGCACGGCCGTGTAGGAGTCTGAAGGTTACACAGAATCATACATGGTCATATACACGACTAAAAAGCACGGCCGTGTATGGTGTCAAGAAAATCCATAGAAAGATACACGTCTAGAAGTACACGGCCGTGTATATCTTCAACATCGGCTCAAGGCCGGCTCCAAGGCCGCCGGCCTTTATGTCTACACCACTGGCCTACATGTTTTGTTTTGTTGATTTTTTGCAACTTATTGAAGTGATGTCGTTTTGGGCTTTATTGTTACAAATTGTAAACCCTAGTATAAAGCTCCTAGGGTTTAGAACAGGTGGGGAGTTAGGATATGATGAGATCCATGATGAGAGCCAAGCCGGAAGAAGAAATGTGGATCCTCTTGAAGTGCCGCCTGGATCGATCACAAGAAATCAAGCGAAACGACTCAAGGAAGCACTTAACGGGTTGATAAAGGTTGTCGATGAAGCCGAAAGGATTGGAGCAATCATGAAGTTGGAACGGATTGGAACAACCATGGGAAGACCCTTGCTTTTATACAAGTCACACTGGACACGGGTTGAAGAGGGCGTGTATTTTCAAGGCACGGCCGTGTAGGAATTCCAAGATTGCACAGAAAGATACACGGCCAAAGTACATGGGCGTGTATGTTGCCAGAAGTTGCACAGAAAGATACACGGCCAAAGTACACGGTCGTGTACACGGCCGTGTATTCCCTACCGGTCAGCTTGTTCTGTTTTCGCGTTTTTACGCCACTTATCTAAACTACGTCGTTTTGGACTTGTTTTACACGAATTGTAACCCTAGAATAAAAGCTCCTAAGGTTTAGAACAATATAGGATATACATCTTTGAACATTAAACACTTTTGAGAGGCACCTCTCTTGGTTCTTCAAGAACTAAATCAAACTTATCGGATTGATTTCCGTGGCGTTCATCCCGACTTATCAATCGGTCTTTCATCCCGATTGTGGCGTCTTCATTTTATACCAAGGTTCTTGTCTTGCTTATAGACAACGGGTCGCGGTTTCCACTTTAGGTGTTTGGGCTTCTTAGGCAACGAATTTCCGAACGTATTGGTATTGGGTTTCGTCACGGGTTAGCATGGTTCGTATCAGTTTGGTATCAGAGCTTAGGTTTATCAAAACATCAAGTTCGGTTGAGGAAGGTAGTATCAAAAACCCTAACTCCAATCATTCATATCAATTATCGTATTCAATTTCGTAGTATTGATTGTCTTTTTATAGTGTAATATCGCCTAGGAGATTGTTAAAAAAAAAAAAGAAGAGAAAAGAAAAGAAAAGAAAAACGTGATCAAAGGCAAAAGTAGAGACAAAGAAAAAAAAATTCGGATAGAAAAATAGAGGAAAATTTACGAACCCTAGAGTTGTTTTGAATTCTACGGAAGGAAATTGGTGTAGTTCGGGTTAGTTCCAGGAGAATTGAGAAGAGGGAATTGACGAGTTGATATCATCATTATTTGTGAGAATACACGAGTGACTGTGTGATATCGTCATTTGAGCGAAACACGTAAGGGAGTGTATCGTGAGGTTTAATTATATATATATATTTGTGTTAGTACTAATCTTTTCTGCAGGGACTATGTTGAGACAACATTCTCCTGAAGGTGAGAGGGGAAGGTTTGATGCTAGGTTAGTAATTGAGGCGTTAAGGGGAGAAATGAAGAGGATGTTCCAAGAAGGAATGGAACAAATTCATGAGACGGTAGAGCAAAGACTAGAGCAATCCACAAACGTATTCCAAGGGCGTAAGTGGGAAAGTCGTTCTAGGAGAGTACCGAGTGGTGGAGATAAAATGTCGGATGATGATTTTTATGAGCCTTCTGTTGGGAGTTATAGAGGTTATAGTGGTCGGAATAGAGGAACTAGGGATTGGGAAGATAGAGGAGATAGGAAAAGAGAGAATATATTTCATATTAGATGTTATCTAGGAGATCACATTTGTAGTTTGATTATTGATGGGGGAAGTTGCACCAATGTAGTGAGCAATTTTATTGTTGAGAGGCTGGGGCTCAAAACTGTTAGACACCTTAGTCCATATAAATTGCAGTGGTTGAATGATAGTGGTGAGACTAAGGTGAGTAAGAAAGCCTTGATTCGTTTTCGCATTGGTAGATATGAGGATGAGGTGTTATGCGATGTAGTGCCAATGCAAGCATGTCATGTGTTGTTGGGGAGACCATGGCAATTTGATAGGAAGGTTGTTCATGATGGTTTTTTTAACAAGTATACGCTTGTTCACCAAGGGAAAAGTTTTAATCGTAAACCGTTAACACCCAAACAAGTGTATGAGGACCAGTTGCAGCTACAACAGTCGTTTGCAAAACACAAGGTGAGTGAAAAGCAGAGTGAGAGTGAGAGAGCAAAAGACAATGAGAAGAAAAAGGAATATAAAAGTCAGGATCAAAAGGAAAAGGAGAGGAAGGCTGGAAAGAGTGTGAGAGGCCAGGTTGAAGGGGGATCAACTTTGGTGGTGAGTGAAAAGGAGAGGGCAGCCTTGCAAAAGGAGAGTTGTGTGGCAAGAGCGAGTGTAGTAAGGAGAGCGTTAGTGATGAGGCAACCTATGTTGTTGCTGGTTTTTAAAGAAACATGTTTGACTACTAACGAATTATCTAACTCTTTGTCTAATGTGGTTGTGTCTCTTGTGCAGGACTTTGAAAATGTCTTTCCGAAGGAACTCCAAAGGCAGGTCAATGAATTAATGGAGAAAGGATACGTGTGAGAAGGCATGAGTCCATGTGCAGTGCTTGTGATTTTGGTGCCTAAGAATGATGGAACATAGAGAATGTGTGTTGATTCCATCAACAACATTACGGTAAAGTATCGTCATCCCATTCATCATTTAGATGACTTCTTAGATTGGTTATATGAGTATAGTGTCATTCCTCATGAGCCTTGGATAGACATGTCCATAGATTTTGTGTTAGGATTATCTAGGCCTAAGCATGGTCGAGATTCTATTTTTGTGGTTGTGGATAGGATTTCTAAAATTGTTCATTTTTTTCCTTGTCATAAAATTGATGATGCTATACACATTGTTTAATTGTTCTTTAGAGAGGTAAGGCGTCCGCATGGTATACCTAGTAGCATTGTTAGTGATCGGGATGTAAAGATTTCGAGTCATTGTTGGAGAGTATTGTGGGAAAAGTGGGGAACTAAACTAATGTTTTCAACTATCTGTCACCCACAAACTGATGGGCAAATTGAGGTGGTTAACAGGACTTTAATTCAATTGTTAGGGCAATCATAGAGAAGAACATTAGGACTTGGAAGGATTGCCTACCATTTGTGGAGTTTGCATGTAATAGGGCTTTAAATAGCATTATTCATTGTTCACCATTTGAGATTGTGTTTGGTTTTAACCCACTGAATCCTAATTATTTATTGTCATTGCCACTTAACAAGTTTGTGAGTTTTGATGCTGATTCTAAGACAGATTTCGTGAGAAGGCTAAACATTGAGCGAAGAACTGAGCAGTATGTGAAACAAGCCAACAAGGGTTGTCGACAAGCTGTTTTTGAACCTGGAGATTGGATTTAGGTTCACATGTGCAAAGAGCGGATTCTCATACAGTGTAGATCTAAAATACTTCCTAGAAGCGATGGACCAATTCAAAGTCTTGAGCGCATCAATGATAATTCATACAAGAAAGATCTACCAGGTGAGTATCCAGTAAGTGTTACATTTTATGTTACTGATCTGAGTCCATTTGATGCAGGCAATGATTTGAGGACAAATCCTTTTCAAGAGGAGGGGAATGATGAGAGCCAAGGCGGAAGAAGAAATGTGGATCCTCTTGAAGTGCCGCCTGGACCGATCACAAGAAATCAAGCGAAACGATTCAAGGAAGCACTTAACGGGTTGATAAAGGTTATCGATGAAGCCGGAAATGATTGGAGCAATCATGAAGTTGGAACGGATTGGAACAACCATGGGAAGACCCTTGCTTTTATACAAGTCACACTGGACACGGGTTGAAGAGGGCGTGTATTTTCAAGGTACGGACCGTGTAGGAATTCTAAGATTGTACAGAAAGATACACGGCCAAAGTACACGGGCGTGTATGTTGCCAAAAGTTGCACAGAAAGATATACGGCCAAAGTACACGGTCGTGTACATGGCCGTGTATCCCCTGCCGGCCAACTTGTTCTGTTTTCACATTTTTGCGCCACTTATCTAAACTACGTCGTTTTGGACTTGTTTTACACGAATTGTAACCCTAGTATAAAAGCTCCTAGGGTTTAGAACAATATAGGATATACATCTTTGAACATTAAACACTTTTGAGAGGTACCTCTCTTGGTTCTTCAAGAACTAAATCGAACTTATCGGATTGATTTCCGTGGCATTCATCCCGACTTATCAATCGGTCTTTCATCCCGATTGTGGCGTCTTCATTTTATACCAAGGTTCTTTTCTCGCTTATAGACAACGGGTCGCGGTTTCCACTTTAGGTGTTTGGGCGTCTTAGGCAACGAATTTCCGAACGTATTGGTATTGGGTTTCATCACGGGTTGGCGTGGTTCGTATCAGGATATACAACATTGAAGTTTGAGAAAACACTTTTGAGAGAATTCCTCTCTTGGTTCTTTAAAGAACTAATCTAGAACTTATCGGATTTTGGAGTTCATCCCGACTTATCAATCGGTCTTTCATCTCGATTGTGGCGTTTTCATATTATACCAAGGTTCTTGTCTCGCTTATAGACAACGGGTCGCGATTTCCACTTGAGGGTGTTTGGCATCTTAGGTAACGAATTCCGAACGTATTGATATTGGGTTTTCGTCACACGTTGGCATGGTTCGTATCAGTTAAGAGTCCGATCAAACCGATTTCGTATCAGTTTGGTATCAGAGCTAATTGGTTCGTATCATACATAATAGCTAGTAATGGATTTTCTATCAATTTTAGATCTTGCCCAACTAGTATCTAAAAAACACTTTATAGTACAGAAACCATGATTCTTATACACTATACTTCGTCCAAGAGCACTGTTTAAATAACACAAAATATGTTCCAATGCAGCCTAGTGATGAATCATTAGGGAAGACATAAACTAACTCACAACACTAATAGAATATGCAATATCAAGACGAGTTATTGTAAGATAGTTTAACTTTCTCACTAATCTTCTATACCTTTGAGGATCATCGAATAAGTCTCCATCTTTGGTGAGCTATAAATTAGGTGACAATGGAGTACTACATGGTTTTGCACTTAACTATCCTATCTCATCTCTTCTGCTTTAATGGTGTGCCTAGTATCCAATTACAATTACACAAAGCCAATTGGAGAATCAACTAAACATAATTCACAAAAACGGTATGATTACACTTCTATGTGAACCCTACTAGCACGAATCAATTTAATTTTGATATGAAATTATAATGTATTCAATTAGAATTCCAATACTAATTAAAGAAACAAAACATAATTGATTCCAATTTCCAACTAAATGGCATGAACCCTAACTTGAAAATTGAACCCTAATTTGCATGAATCAAGAACAATATAAAAGTAACTAATTCCTTGCCAGATATTACACACTAGTTGGAATTAGATCAACTTGTAATTTATTGATATCACTCACAACAAATCCAAGTCCACTCGCCACAATTCTAGAGTAGAATTGATAAGAGCAATGTGTGAAAAAGAAATACCTTTTCATGTGAACAAAGGTAGCCGAAATATGATGTTTAAAAGTTTCCTTCTAAACCTACTTAACAAGTATTTATACTTGCTTTAAATAGGGAAAATTCAACAAAACAAAATTACAAGTAAAACCCACAAGTGACCAGTTTTAAACACTAAAAGAAAATTACAAATAAACCTTTAAAAGTGGTCGACTCTTCAATTCCATAGAGCAATGTAAGACCATTTCTTCTTTGATTTATGTAGATCCATGAATAACCCACAAATTGAGCATTAGTGAATTTATCCACCGTCTTGTAAAAATAAAAAAATGTACCTGCTGGAATATACAACAATTATACAATGGAAAAGAAGATACTAAAAAAATATCGCCGAGGTCTAATTGTTTAAAGAGTACCCTCATCACCAAATTTTGTAATCCTTTGGCTCTTACCCTAGTGATGGAAATTGTAGGTATATGATTCCTATCATCTCTTTAGGCCTATGGAAGATTTGCCCTCAAATCTGATAGGTTTTCATGAACACCATCGGGTAAATAGGGTGATAGATATGCAACATTAAATATAGTAGAGACGTCATATCCTCCTGGCAATTTATCTATAAAAAGATCATTGTAGTCATCCAGTACTTGAGATACTATAAGGGGTATTTGCTTACACCCCTCAATCTCTAAGGTGTACCTCATCTGAAATAAATCTACTAGTCTCTGATCTACTATGGCTTCCCCTAACTCATATTGTCCCACCAATAAGGTCTTTTTCTTCCCAGTTTTCTTTATTTGCCTTTGAACCTCTTGGACCTTTGAAGGTTTACTTATCTGCCTCTGAACCTCTTGGTCCTCTGAAGGTCTACTTATCTGCCTCTAAACCTCTTGGACCTCTAAAGGTCTACTTATCTACCTCTTAGTCCTCTAAAGATTTACTTACCTGCTTCTGAACCTCTTGGACCTCTGAAGGTGACATTAGATTCAACACTATATGTTTACCCTCTTTCTAGAACATATAAGTATTTCCAAAGCCATCATGCAAAACCCTCCTATCATATAATCAAGGCCTGCCAAGCAATATATAGGATGTAGATATGGGAAGGATATCACATACAATCTCTTCATAATATTTATCCCCTATGTTGAGAGGTACCCTAGCCCTCTAGGTAACATATAGATTGCCCTACTCACTCAACCAATGCAATTTACAGGGTTTTGGATGTAGGGTAGTTATAAGTTTCAATTTCGATACTAATGATGCAGCCACCACATTAGTACAACTACTGCCATCAACAATAATAGAACATAGATTACCATGTACTCTACAAGAGGTTTGGAACAAATTTTCCCTCTACTCATCATCATTAGTAGGAAATGAAGTCAAAGCTCGGCGTAGTACATTAATAGATAAATATAGATCACCTCCCACGTGATTATGAGCCTCATTGCCAAGTCCCCCATTCACAATATCATTCAACATGGTTTATGAATTGATTTGTTGAAATACAAAAACAATTCAAAACAACTACAATATACTTCACATCAAATGCAACACACACAATAATCACTCCATGGTATACACACACACTTCAACACACACAACTCACACTTCCATAGTTCACACACCACTAAAGTAACATAAATACCATGGCTTCACACATACACACACACCCACGGTGCAACAACCTTCAAACTACAACACATACAAACACTCACGGTGCAGCACACACTTCATGCTCTACTTCCAATCATGGCTATAAATACAATGGAAACAATTATATACACTTCTCCAAATGATAAGTAAATAACTCCAACTAGTCAAAGTGTATTATGATGATCAATACACAATAACTCCTACATTTAATGATTTTCTTTTTAATTTCAAATTGTTTCCAAATCCTCCATGCAATGAAAGAAAATTTGGAAATGAAAATGCGTTCCAATTCTGAAATCCCCAAGAAAATGCAATTCCCTTCTTCCTTAAACAAGCAACTCATAACAAGATGAAGAATAAAAAGATCAAGTTTGAAATTTCCACTTCCAATTCCGCAACAATAAGGTATATTACAATACAATCACATATAATTACTTCAATTCCACTTCAAATGACTTCAATTAAGAAATGGAAGATCAAAACCCTTAATTCCCAAATTGAAAATCATGCAATCCCTTCTCAGAAACCTTTGCTTTGATACCAAAAATTATGATGTACCTAGTATCCAATTACAATTGCACAAAGCCAATTGGAGAATCAACTAAACAAAATTTACAAAAATGGCATGATTCCACTTCCACGTGAAAACTACTAGCATGAATCAAAATGATTTTGATATTAAATTATAGCGTACTCAATTGGAATTCCAATACCAATTAAAGAAACAAGCATAATTGATTCCAATTTCCAATTAAATGGCATGAACCTTAGCTTGAAAATTGAACCTTAATTTGCATAAATCAAGAAAAACATAAAAGTAACTAATTCCTTACTAGATATTATGCACTAGTTGGAATTATGATCAACTTGTAATTTGTTGATATCACTCACAACAAATCTAAGTCTACTCGCCATAATTCTAGTGTAGAATTGATAAGAGCAATGTGTGAAAAAGAAATACCTTTTCATGTAAACAAAAGGTAGCTGAAATATGATGTTCAAAAGTTCCCTTCTAAACCTACTTAGCAAATATTTATACTTGTTCTAAATAGGGTGAATCAACAAAACAAAATTACAAGTAAAACCTACAGGTGACCGATTTTAAACACCAAAAGAAAATTACAAATAAACCCTCAAAAGTGCTTGGTTAATGGGAAAAATTCTGGCACTGTCAACCTTTTCAGAACCCAATCTGGATGATTGACCAAATTGCTCATCTTTTATCTTATGTTTTTATTTCTAATAAACTTTGAGAATAATCTTACAGGTACAATTATATATCTCCATGGGATGCCAAAATGGCCTACATCTTCAGTTGGACACAAGACATTTTTCTGGGTAACAATCAAAAGCCCGCTGCGATTGTTCTCTATTCCGAGGCATTGGATCATGAAGATTTATGTTATTTTGTATCTTGTAAATGTTTATTGAACTATTTTGGTTTTGGGACACTTTTATTTCCATGTAACTTTCATTTAGGGTTAGCCACCTTAAAAGTGGCAAACTTGTAATTTTGAGCACTTTTTAACCCTAGAAGTAGCAAGTATAAATACTTGCTTAAGAGAGGGTTTAGGGAGCTTATTTTTGCAGAACATACACTCTCTTTTCACGTGTGAATTAGGGTTCATACCTTGGTTCCAACTCTTATCAATTTCAATTCCAAGACTTGAAATTGTGG
>JBBMOL010000568.1:141772-156308 GCA_037954665.1 Laguncularia racemosa
ACTATTTATTTATTTGTTTATTTGTTTTTTTATTTTTACTAATTCATAAACCATGCCTTTTATTACTATTATTTTTTTATTTATTATTAAAAAAATCTAGATGTGGCAAAAATGGGGTATTTACAATTAGCTTAGCTAAGTGAATTATCTACCCTTAACAAACTAGTATGCTGGGAAATTGCTACTCCTGTTACTTGTTTTCTCTATCAACAAGGCTTAGAAGATCACTCTTATCTATGCTTTAATTGTGGATATACATCCAAGATATGGGGATTAGTTTGTGATCTCCTACAATGCTCGCTGTCCTTCAAAGATTGGCAAAATTCTATATATTCGTTGATTGCAACAGTTAAGTCCTCTACCCCTATTCTTCATACATGGAGAGTGAGTCCAACTGCTACAATCTATTATATATAGGGAACTCACAACAAAGTGTTCCTAGAGAGTAGTCTTCCAAGCTCAAGCTTTTTAGCCTACCAGATTAGAGCTTACATTACTCTTTTATAATTTGGAAGAGTTTTCCTTGTATCAAACTACTTGCTTTTTGTATCTATACTTTTGATATAACTCTACTTATCTTATTAATGGTTATATACCTTTCTTTGAATTAATAAATTATAAATTATCTAAAAAAAATTCTCATTACAAACTAACCAATAAATAGCTTCTAAATTTGTCCAATAACTATGACTTACAACATAGATATTGTGATAGGCATGAATATTCCATTATGTACATGTTTTGACCATGTATAATGACATACACAATAATCTTTCCATTATTTCATCACTACATTTGAAACATTCATTGATGGAGTGGAGCTTCTTCACCTTTTCTTATGATAATTGCAACTTATTTTGAAGATTGACCAACAATTCCTTATGCTTCAATTACATTTTCTCCGTCTAAAGTTCCAACTTTTCAAAGTGTCCTAATACCTTTATTCAAAACTCTAATCCATATTTGTATGCTAGGGATCTATCCATTTAAAGAACCTATAGCCCTCTCCAATCTACATATTACATAACAATTAGGTTTACTTTAAAATAAAAACAAAATCACATGAAAATAATGACTAGGTGATATGAACCACGCAAACCCGTGACGAAACCCAATACCAATACGTTCTGAAATTCGTTGCCTAAGACGCCCAAACACCTAAAGTGGAAACCGCGACCCGTTGTCTATAAGTGAGACAAGAACCTTGGTATAAAAACGAAGACGCCACAATCGGGATGAAAGACCGATTGATAAGTCGGGATGAACGCCACAGAAATCAATCCGATAAGTTCGATTTAGTTCTTGAAGAACCAAGAGAGGTGCCTCTCAAAAGTGTTTAATGTTCAAAGATGTATCTTGTTCATTGTTCTAAACCCTAGGAGCTTTTATACTAGGGTTACAATTTGTGTAAAACAAGTCCAAAACGACGTAGTTTAGATAAGTTGCGTAAAAACGCGAAAACAGAACAAGCTGGCCGGCAGGGGACACACGGCCGTATACACGCCCATGTACTTTGGCCGTGTACCTTTCTGTGCTACTTCTGGCAACATACACGCCCATGTACTTTGGCCGTGTATCTTTCTGTGCAATTTTTGGCAACATACACGCCCGTGTACTTTGGCCGTGTATCTTTCTGTGGATTTGCTTGACTCTATACACGGCCGTGCCTTGAAAGTACACGCCCTCTTCAACCCATGTCCGGTGTGACTTGTATAAGAACAAGGGTCTTCCCATGGTTGTTCCAATCCGTTCCAACTTCATGATTGCTCCAATCCTTTCCAGCTTCATGGACATCCTTTATCAACCCGTTATGTGCTTCCTTGAGTCGTTTCGCTCGACTTCTTGTGATCGATCCAAGCGGCACTTCAAGAGGATCCACATTCCTTCTTCCAGCTTGACTCTCATCATGGATCTCATCATTCCCCTCCTCTTGAAAAGGATTTGTCCTCAAATCGCCACCTACATCAAAAGGACTAAGATCAGTAACATTAAATGTGGCACTTACTTGATACTCACCAGGCAAATCTATCTTGTATGCATTGTCGTTGATGCGCTCAAGAACTTGAAATGGTCCATCGCCTCTAGGAAGTAGTTTAGATCGACGCTGCACGGGAAATCGCTCTTTACGCATGTGAACCCAAACCCAATCTCCAGGTTCAAAAACAGCTTGTCGACGACCCTTGTTGGCTTGTTTCACATACTGCTCTGTTCGTCGTTTAATGTTCAGCCTTGCCTTCTCATGGATCTGTTGAACAAATTCGGCCTTCTTCTTTCCATCTAAATTAACATACTCAGAAATAGGCAAAGGTGATAAATCCAAAGGAGTTAGTGGATTAAAACCATACACAATTTCAAAAGTTGAAAATTTAGTAGCAGAATGCTCTGTACGGTTATACGCAAATTCAACATGCGGTAAATAATCCTCCCAACTTTTAATATTCTTTTTAATTATAGCCCTCAACAAAGTAGATAAGGTTCGATTCACTACCTTAGTTTGAACATGAGTCTGTGGATGACAGGTAGTAGAAAACAATAACTTAGTTCCTAACTTAACCCACAAAGTCTTCCAAAAGTAGCTTAAGAACTTAGCATCCCTATCTGATACAATTGTTCTAGGCATACCATGCAATCGCACAACTTCCCTAAAGAATAAATTAGCAATATTACAAGCATCATCCGTTCTGTTACAAGGAATGAAATGTGCCATTTTATAAAACCTATCAACAACTACAAAAACAGAATCCCGACCATGTCTAGACCTAGGTAACCCTAACACAAAATCCATAGAAATATCTACCCAAGGCTCATGAGGAATGGGCAGTGGGGTGTAAAGCCCTTGAGGTTGGACTCTAGATTTCGCTTGCTTACATGTGACACATCGCTCACAAATCCTCTCAACATCTCGTTTCATGTGAGGCTAATAGAAGTGTTCTTGCAATACCCCTAATGTTTTAGCTACTACAAAGTGTCCCATTAAACCTCCTCCATGAGACTCCCTCACGAGTAATTCTCTTAAAGAACAAATTGGAATGCATAGTTTACTCTCCTTAAACAAGAATCCATAATGCTTATAAAATTTTCCATGCCCACTCTTCTCACATTGCACATACTCCTCACAAAAATCTTGATCAGCAGTATATAACTCCTTAATGTGCTCAAAACCAAGAAATCTAGAACTAAGAGTAGAGAAAAGAGTATACCTTCTAGAAAGTGCATCAGCAACTACATTCTCTTTACCTTGCTTGTAGTGTATGACATATGGAAACGTTTCGATGAACTCCACCCAACGAGCATGTCTTTTGTTCAGCTTGTGTTGCCCCTTCAAGTACTTTAAAGATTCATGATCAGTGTGGATCACGAACTCTTTTGGCCACAGGTAGTGTTGCCACGTCTCCAGGGCTCGAACCAATGCATATAGCTCCTTGTCGTAAGTAGGGTAATTCAAGGTTGCCCCACATAGCTTCTCGCTAAAGAATGCAATCGGTCTTCTCTCCTGCATAAGCACTGCCCCAATACCTAATCCTGAAGCATCACACTCAATTTCAAACGTTTTAGTAAAGTTAGGTAAAGCAAGTAATGGTGCCGGAGTCAACTTATTTTTAAGCGTCTGAAAGGCCTTCTCTTGTTGCTCTCCCCAACTGAACCCCACGTTCTTCTTAATTACCTCAGTAAGTGGTGCTGCAATGGTGCTGAAATCCTTCAAAAATCTCCTGTAAAAACTCACTAGTCCATGGAAACTCCGCACATTACTTACATTGGTTGGACTAGGCCATTCTTGGATCGCACGAACCTTTTCTTCATCAACCTGTATTCCCTGCGCACTAACAACAAAACTAAGAAACACAAGTTTGTCTGTGCAAAAAGTGCACTTCTTGAGGTTAGCATATAATTATTCCTTTCGAAGCACTTCTAAAACATCCCTCAAGTGTGACATATGATCTTCCAAACTTTTGCTGTAAATAAGAATATCATCAAAATAGACAACCACAAATTTTCCAATAAATGTCCTCAAAACATGGTTCATAAGTCTCATAAAAGTACTAGGTGCATTAGTTAACCCGAAAGGCATTACTAACCACTCATACAATCCATATTTTGTCTTAAATGCAGTTTTCCATTCATCACCTTCTTTCATTCTAATTTGGTGATATCCACTTTTCAGATCAATTTTAGAAAAGACACTAGACCCATGTAATTGATCTAACATATCATCTAAGCGAGGAATGGGATGACGATACTTTACCGTGATGTTGTTGATGGCGCGGCAGTCAACACATATTCTCCATGTCCCATCCTTCTTAGGCACCAAAATCACAGGCACTGCACATGGACTCATGCTTTCTCTCACGTACACCTTCTCCATTAGTTCGTCGACCTGCCTTTGGAGTTCCTTTGTATCCTCCGGATTGCCCCTATAAGATGGCTTGTTTGGAATCGATGCTCTGGGTACAAGGTCAATCTGGTGCTCAATACCACGAATAGGTGGTAATCCCTTTGGAATCTCCTCAGGGAAGACATCTTCAAAGTCCTACACAAGAGACACAACCACACTAGGCAAAGAGTTAGATAAGTCATTAATAGTCAAACATGTTTCCTTGAAAACCAGCAATGACATAGGTTGCTTCATCGCTAACGCTCTCCTCACTACACTCGCTCTTGCCACACAACTCTCCTTTTACAAGGCTACCCTCTCCTTTTCACTCACCACCAAAGTTGATCCCCCTTCAACTTGGCCTCTCACACTCTTTCCAGCCTTCCTCTCCTTTTCCTTTTGATCTTGACTTTTATATTCCTTTTTCTTCTCATTGTCTTTTGCTCTCTCACTCTCACTCTACTTTTCACTCACCTTGTGTTTTGCAAATGACTGTTGTAGCTGCAACTGGTCCTCATACACCTGCTTAGGTGTTAACGGTTTAAGATTAAAGCTCTTCCCTTGGTGAACAAGCGTATACTTGTTAGAAAAGCCATCATGCACAACCTTCCGATCAAATTGCCATGGCCTCCCCAACAACACATGACATGCTTGCATTGGCACTACATCACATAACACCTCATCCTCATACCTACCAATGCAAAACCCAATCAAGGCTTGCTTACTCACCTTAGTCTCACCACTATCATTCAACCACTTTAATTTATATGGACTGGGGTGTCTAACAGTTTTGAGCCCCAGCCTCTCAACAATAAAATTGCTCACTACATTGGTGCAACTCCCTCCATCAATGATCAAACTACAAATGTGATCTCCTAGATAACATCTAGTGTGAAATATATTCTCTCTTTGCACCTCCTCCTCTTCCTTCACCTGCACATTCAAAGCTCTTTTCACTACTGCCACTAGCCTTCCCATTGCAGGCTCCTCATCATCACTAGCATCCTCTAATGGAGGCATATCCTCTTCTTCACTATCCCCCTCAGTCTCATACTCTCCATCATCACACAAAATCATCACATGCCTATTTGGACATTGACTAGCAATATGGCCTCTACCTTGACATTTAAAACATCTAATGTCACGATTTCTAGAAGTAGAAGATTCAGGGTTACCTTGATTTCCAGGAGTAGACCCCGCTTGCCTCAGCTCCCCTTTTGGTTTGGTGGGTAAAGGCTTTTCTTCTTTCTTCCGTTCATTAGCCCTCCAAGTGGATGAATCATTACCCTGTTGCAACCGTGCATTACTACTACCTCTCCTCTTGTGCTGGTTCTCAACTTTTATAGCCATGTGGACCATATCCTCCAATTCTACATAATGCTGCAATTCAACCACATTTTGGATTTCTCTATTCAACCCAGCAAGAAACCTAGCCATTGTAGCCTCTCTATCCTCCTCTACATTTGCCCTAATCATAGTGACTTCCATCTCCTTGAAATACTCATCTACACTTTGTCTTCCTTGCCTCAGAGTTTGCAACTTGTTGTGCAATTCACGATAGTAATACGCAGGTACAAACCGCTTCTTCATCACTCTTTTCATCTCTTCCTAAGACTCAATAGGTGGCTCGCCACTCCTCCTTCTATTCAACATTAATAGATCCCATAACACTATAGCATAATCCGAAAACTCAATAGCAGCAAGTTTTACTTTCTTTCTCACACTATAGTTGTGACAATCAAATACCATCTCCACCTTTTTCTCCCACTCTAAGTACGCCTCGGGATCATTCTTCCCTTAGAAAGGAGGAATCTTCATCTTTATGCTACTCAGTTGATCATCCTCTCTATTCCTATCTCCTCTATCTTCCTAATCCTTAGTCCCTCTATTTCGACCACTATATCCTCTATAACTCCCGACAGAAGGCTCATCAAAATCATCATCTGACATTTCATCTCCACCCCTCGGTACTCTCCTAGAACAACTCTCCCTCTTACGCCCTTGGAATACATTTGTGGATTGCTCTAGTCTTTGCTCCACCGTCTCATGAATTTGTTCCATTCCTTCTTGGAACATCCTCTTCATTTCTCCCCTTATTGCCTCAATTACTAGCCTAGCATCAAACCTTCCCCTCTCACCTTCCGGAGAATGTTGTCTCGACATAGTTCCTGCAGAAAAGATTAGTACTGCCACAAATATATATATAATTAAACCTCACGATACACTCCCTTACGTGTTTCGCTCAAATGATGATATCACACAATCACTTGTGTATTCTCACAAATAATGATGATATCAACTTGCCAATTTCCTCTTCTCAATTCTCTTGGAAGTAACCTAAACTACACCAATTTCCTTTCGTAGAATTCAAAACAACTCTAGGGTTCGTAAATTTTCCCTCTATTTTTCTATCCGAATTTTTTTTTTGTTTGTCTTGGTTGTTGCTCTTGATCATGTTTTTCTTTTCTTTTCTTTTCTCTTCTTTTTTTTTTGTCGTGATTTTTACTCTTTTTTTTTTTTTAACAATCTCCTAGGCGATATTACACTATCAAAAGACAATCAATACTACGAAATTGAATACGATAATTGATACGAACGATTGGAGTTAGGGTTTTTGATATTACCTTCCTCAACCGAACTTGATGTTTTGACGAACCTAAGCTCTGATACCAAACTGATACGAACCACGCCAACCCGTGACGAAACTCAATACCAATACGTTCAGAAATTTGTTGCCTAAGACGCCCAAACACTTAAAGTGGAAACCACGACCCGTTGTCTATAAGCGAGACAAGAACCTTGGTATAAAAATGAAGACGCCACAATCGGGATTAAAGACCGATTGATAAGTCGGGATGAATGCCACAGAAATCAATCCGATAAGTTCGATTTAGTTCTTGAAGAACCAAGAGAGGTGCCTCTCAAAAGTGTTTATTGTTCAAAGATGTATCTTGTTCATTGTTCTAAACCCTAGGAGCTTTTATACTAGGGTTACAATTTGTGTAAAACAAGTCCAAAATGACGTAGTTTAGATAAGTGGCATAAAAACGCGAAAACAGAACAAGCTGGCCAGCAGGGGATACACAGCCGTGTACACGCCCGTGTACTTTGGCTGTGTACCTTTCTGTTCTACTTTTGGCAACATACACGCCTGTATACTTTGGCCGTGTATCTTTCTGTGGATTTGCTTGACTCTATACACGGCCGTGCCTTGAAAGTACATGCCCTCTTCAACCCATGTCCGGTGTGACTTGTATAAGAACAAGGGTCTTCCCATGGTTGTTCCAATCTGTTCCAACTTCATGATTGCTCCAATCCTTTTTGGCTTCATGGACATCATTTATCAATCCGTTAAGTGCTTCCTTGAGTCGTTTCGCTCGACTTCTTGTGATCGGTCCAGGCGGCAATTCAAGAGGATCCATATTCCTTCTTCCAGCTTGACTCTCATCATGGATCTCATCACTAGGAATAGATCCTTACCTATTTTTTGGGACATTTATGAAATCTTCTTTCAAATGTTCCCAATTTTCATGATGATGCAAATGTTGATTGTTCCCCACAAACACATGGTATGTTTTTCTCTTTTGAATTAAAAGAAGTAACTAAATCTGAGGCAGTAAACATGATTATCCACTGTATAAAAAATTTTTAGATGATAAATAAAAGAAACAATGCATAAAAATTTTAAATGACAATGTGAGAATGTAAATTCAAAACCTTGTGTTCTGTTGCCTAGTGAAATTTAAATCCATTATATAATTAATTACTTATTGTCATTTGTTAACCTCTCTTAAATAGAGAATAAACCTATCCATTATCTTATTGAATAGGTACATGATATTGATACATGTTGTGATAAAGATGATACCAAAGCTTTATTAAGCTTAGCAATAACCATTTATAGTACTTATTCCCCAAACTTATAATTGGTTTTGATACTATATACGAAGCACACTTGTAACCAGTTTTGATACTAAATATAAACCACATTGTTGGTTTATGTTCATGCTCATGAACCCATGAAACTATACTAAAGGTTATCAAATTTTTTTGTTTCTATATTAATATATTGTAGAACTAATCAGGGTAGTCAAATGAAACTCCTATAAATTTAGTAGAATAAGGAGGTGCTATTCACTATTTTTAACATACGGGATCCTTGAATAATAATGGAAACCTTCTTTATGTTCCTTTTCCTATCTTTCATAATTTACATAGCCAAACCTCATCTTAAAGCAGACTCAAATTTAACACATTCTTATGTGACTAAAAAATCCATATACTTCATTGTTTTGTTAATTTTTCAATAGAAATAGAAATTAAATAACTAATATTTACATTATTATATTCAACACATTTTGTTTCAATATTATTGTGTATCTCCACATAACAGCAATTGAAGCCAAAACACTCTACTGCACAACACCAAAAAATCACCACAATACCACTCTTAAAATAAGGAAAACAAAAGGGAAATACCTTGGTGGCTTGATTGAACACCCTTTTTATCACATGAATAGCCTTTACCATCACAACATTACCAAATAAAATAGCATCGATAAGCTACAATTTGAAGATATTATTATATAATTTCACATGAAATTGAAAATGGAAAAAAAAAATATGTACCTTAGGAATTTCAATTTGGGGTTACGATTTCAATTTTGATCTTCACAATTCGGGGTAAGGGTTTAATTTAGGTATTTTGATTTTGGGTTAAGGATTTGCTTTTACATGATGTGCTCAAATCCAAGATTAAGCACATATAAAAATCAATTTGAAAGACAATCCAACAATGTCAATCAAACTAGTCTCAATCACATGAACAATGCCGTCAATTTCCAATGAATTTAACCAATTCTTCAATTATGATGTGTTTGAATCTTAAATCCAAATATGATATAGCTCTGATACCAAAAAGATGATGTGCCTAAACACACTTAAAAGCACATCCAAAAGACTTAAGAATAACTATCTCAAGTCAAGGCAAAATCGGATCCAAAAATGGCACTTTTCAAATGAACCCTAATGATGAAATGATGAAATTCAAATGTCCAATGATATAATCAGAATACCACAATGAAAATGCCTTCTAACAACACTCTAATTTCATGTAATCCACGCAAATAAAACCTTAATTTGACAAGGAGAAACCGTAACAAAACAATCCTTTTTCCAAATGGTGAAAATCACGTTATCAAGGGAAATCCTCAAGAAGAATCGGATCAATTTGATAATTCCTTCAAATAAGCATATGAATTCGTGATTAACAACTAGTAATTCTAACCAAGAAATATCTCAATTCAACCCTAGATATGACACACTAGAGAAGAAAAGAAATCACAACAAAATGAAATTGATATAACTCACAATTTCAAGATGTTGCACTCGCCACAATTTCAACTTCTTGGGATTGAAATTGATAAGAGAATTTGGAATTAGGAAAACCCTAAGCCCTCTCACGAAATGTGAAGTGTTTTTTCTGCAAAATTAGCCTCCCTAAACCCTCTCTTAAGCAAGTATTTATACTTGCTACTTCTAGGGTTAAAAAGTGCTCAAAATTACAAGTTTGCCACTTTTAAGGTGGCTAGCCCTAAATGAAAATTACATGGAAATAAAAGTGTCCCAAAACTAAAATACAACCAAAATAGTTCATAAAAGAATAAATATATAAAAGAAATGGTCTTCAAGATGCCGGTCTTCTATAGGATCCATCGGCCCAACTCATCGCCGGTTCAGGTCGGTCCATGGATAACCCACAAGCTGAGTCTGAGGGAGTTTGTCCATTGCCTTATAGAATATGATAAGTGTGCCTATTGGAATACACAATACAACAATAATAGAAAAGAGGTTAATATATAAATAATTCCGGGGTCAATCTGCTCAAAATGGGCCCTCAACGCCAAGATTTGAAACCCTTCAGTTCTTGCCCTAATGATAGGTCTTGTCGGATTTTTATTCCTATCATTACATATCTAGATATGTCATGCATTGTTGGTCTATTGGGAGAGATCAGAGTTTTGTTATTTTATTATCTTATAATATATCAGGGATAATGTGGTCTTTTTATTCCTATTTAGGCTTTATTCCTTTGCCTACTCTTTAAACTAAACAAGTTATCAGTCATTCATTAACAACTAACTAAACAAAGTAGTAAGAATTCAACACCTATTACAATTCTATTCCATTTCCCAAGAATAGCTATTGCTATTTGAAATGACTAGGAAAAGTTAAATGATTATTTGATCTACTTGAATAATCTTCTAGAACAGTAGAGAAGCAACTCACCAAATGTGGCACTTCTCTCTCTAATAGGATACTGGCTTAATTAAGAACCAAGGAAGCTTCCTTGTTTGTTACTAACTTTAATAACAACTTTTTCTCTCTTCATAATTAACCTCTAATGCCCACCCTATGTTATTTATACCATCCCCACACAATTCCATAGCTAACAATTACAAAAATACCCCTTACACTAAAATCCACATTCTACTACAACTAACCATAGGTATAATACTCCACACTCTACACAAATACTCCCACATAACTAATAGACACAACACTACAACACCCACTACACAATCACATACAACATGCACTACACATTCACACACTACAGAATTACACATAACACAAATCACACTTAACAAGACAAACGCCTCTTATAAATCCTCAACAAAGGTATACATTCTTTATAATATGTTACAATACCCCCCTCCTAAATAAGGACAAAATCTAGAAACAAAAGGAATATCTCATCTGTATCAACCCAAGAATCCTCATCAGAAGAACAACCTTCCTAGCTATTATAGAATAGGGATGTAGATATTAAGGGCAGCTTGGTTATCATACCACAACTTGGCTAGCATTGAAACCTTAAGCCCAATTTTAATCAATAACTGATATATCTATAACATTTCACAAGTAGATTGAGCCATAACTCTATATTCTAATTTTGTGCTTGATTTAGACACAACATCTTGTTTCTTACTCTTTCATGAAATCAAATTTCCACTAAAGAATACATAATAGCTAGTAATGGATTTCCTATCAATTTTAGATCCTACTTGAGCCATGACTCTATATTCTAATTTTGTGCTTGATTTAGACACATCTTGTTTCTTACTCTTTCATGAAATCAAATTTCCACTAAAGAATACATTGATGAGATCCATGATGGGAGCCAAGCTAGAAGATGGAATGTGGATCCTCTCGAAGTGCCACCTGGACCGATCACAAGAAATCGAGCGAAACGATTCAAGGAAGCACTTAACGGGTTGATAAAGGATGTCCATGAAACCGGAAAGGATTGGAGCAATCATGAAGTTGGAAAGGATTGGAACAACCATGGGAAGGCTCTTGCTCTTGTACAAGTCATAAAGGATACAGGTTGATGAGGGCATGTCTTTTCAAGGCACGGCCGTGTAGGAGTCTGAAGGTTACACAGAATCATACACGGTCATATACACGGCTAAAAGGCACGGCCGTGTATGGTGTCAAGAAAATCCACAGAATGATACATGTTTAGAAGTACACGGCTGTGTATATCTTTAACATCGGCTCAAGGCTGGCTCCAAGGCTGCCGGCCTTCATGTCTACACCGCCGGCCTACATGTTTTGTTTTGTTTATTTTTCGCAACTTATTGAAGTGATGTTGTTTTGGGCTTTATTGTTACGAATTGTAAACCCTAGTATAAAGCTCCTAGGGTTTAGAACAGATGGGGAGATAGGATATACAACATTGAAGTTTGAGAAAACACTTTTGAGAGAATTCCTCTCTTGGTTCTTTAAAGAACTAATCTAGAACTTATCGGATTTTATTTCCGTGGTGTTCATCCCGACTTATCAATCGGTCTTTCATCCCGATTGTGGCGCCTTCATATTATACTAAGATTCTTGTCTCGCTTATAGATAACGGGTCGCGGTTTCCACTTGAGGGTGTTTAGCATCTTAGGTAACGAATTCTGAACGTATTGGTATTGGGTTTCGTCACACGTTGGCGTGGTTCGTATCAGTTAGGAGTTCGATCAAACC
Organism: Laguncularia racemosa; assembly: GCA_037954665.1. Lineage (NCBI taxonomy): Eukaryota > Viridiplantae > Streptophyta > Magnoliopsida > Myrtales > Combretaceae > Laguncularia > Laguncularia racemosa. The sequence goes on from JBBMOL010000568.1 coordinate 154,179, forward strand.
GATTTCGTATCAGTTTGGTATCAGAGCTAATCGATTCGTATCAGTTTGGTATCAGAGCCTAGGTTTGTTAAAACATCAGTTCAGTTTGAGGAAGGTAACATCAAAACCCTAACTCCAATCGTTCATATCAATTGTTAGTATTCAATTTCATAGTATTAATTGTCTATTGAAAGTGTAGTACCTACTATTCAATTTTGTTACCAAAAAAAAAAAAAAAGAATCACGACACAAAAAAAAAGGGAACGTGATTAAGAGCAACAATAAAGGCAAAAAAAAAAATCGGAAAGAAAAAAAGGAAAATTTTAAGCCCTAGAGTTGTGTTGAATTCTACGAACGGGAATTGGTGTAGTTTGGGTTAGTTCCAAGAGAATTGAGAAGAGGAATTGGTGAATTAATATCATTATTGCTTGTGAGAATACACGAGTGACTGTATGATATCATCATTTGAGTGAAACACGTAAGGGAGTGTATCGTGAGGCTTAATTATATATATTTTTTTTAGTACTAATCTTTTCTGCAGGAACTATGTCGAGGCAACATTCTCTTGAAAGTGAGAGGTGAAGGTTTGATGCTAGGTTAGTGATTGAGGCGTTGAGGGGTGAGATGAAGAGAATATTTTAGGAGGGGATGGAACAAATTAATGAGACGGTAGAGTAAAGACTAGAGCAATCTAAAAACGTCTTCTAAGGGTGTAAGAGGGAGAGTTGTTCTAGGAAAGTACAAAGGGGTGGAGATGAAATGTCAGATGATGAGTTTGATGAGCCTTCTGTCGGGAGTTATAGAGGATATAGTGGTAGGAATAGAGGAACTAGGGATTGGGAAGATAGAGGAGATATGAATAGAGAGGATAATCAATTGAATAGCATAAAGATGAAGATTCCTCCTTTTCAAGGGAAGAATGATCTCGAGGCATACTTAGAGTGGGAGAAGAAGGTAGAGATGGTGTTTGATTGTCATAACTATAGTGGGAGAAAGAAAGTGAAACTTGCTGCCATTGAATTTTCAGATTATGCCATAGTGTGGTGGGATCAACTAATGTTGAATAGAAGAAGGAATGGCGAACCACCTATTGAGTCGTGGGAAGAGATGAAAAGGGTGATGAAGAAGTGGTTTGTGCCTGCATATTACTATCGTGAATTGCACAACAAATTGCAAGCTCTTAAGCAGGGAAGCCAAAGTGTGGATGAGTATTTCAAGGAGATGGAAGTTATGATGATCAGGGCAAATGTAGAGGAGGATAAAGAGGCTACCATGGCTAGGTTTCTTGCGGGATTGAATAGAGAAATTCAAAATGTTGTTGAATTGCAGCATTATGTAGAATTGGAAGATATGGTTCATATGGCTATAAAGGTTGAGAACCAACACAGGAGGAAAGGTAGTAGTAATGCACGGTTTCAACAGGGTACTGGTTCATCCTCCTAGAAGGCTAACCAATGGAAGAAGGAAGAAAAGCCTTTACCCACCAAACCAAAAGGAGAGCTGAGGCAAGCGGGTTCTACTCTTGGTAACCAAGGTAAACCTGATTCTTCTACTCTTAGAAATCATGACATTAGATGTTTTAAATGCCAAGGTAGAGGCCATATTTCTAGTCAATGTCCAAATAAGCGTGTGATGATTTTGCGTGATGATGGTGAATATGAGATTGAGGGGGATAGTGAAGAGGATGATATGCCTCCATTAGAGGACACTAGTGATGATGAGGAGCCTGCAATAGGGCGGTTAGTGGCAATAGTGAAGCGAGCTTTGAATGTACAAGTGAAGGAAGAAGAGGAGGTGCAAAGAGAGAATATCTTTCATACTAGATGTTATCTAGGTGATCATATTTGCAGTTCGATTATTGATGGAGGAAGTTGCACCGATGTGATGAGTAACTTTATTGTTGAGAGGTTGGGAATCAAGACTACTAAACACCCTAGTCTATATAAATTGCAGTGGTTGAGTGATAGTGGTGAGACTAAGGTGAGTAAGCAAGCCTTGATTGCTTTTCGCATTGGTAGGTATGAGGATGAGGTGTTATGTGATGTAGTGCCAATGTAAGCGTGTCATGTGTTGTTGGGGAGGCCATGGCAATTTGATAGGAAGGTTGTTCATGATGGCTTTTCTAACAAGTATATGCTTGTTCACCAGGGG
>JBBMOL010000569.1:0-146574 GCA_037954665.1 Laguncularia racemosa
GCTTCCTCAAGATTAGGTTTCTCATGAAGGACTCTCAACACCAAGTTGTATAGACCCTTAGCTCAGGCCCTAATGATAAGTCCTGTGGGAATCTGATTCCTATCATCTCCTTGGGCCTCTGGAAGATTTGCCCTTAAATTGATAGGTTTTCATGCATGTCGTCTGCCAAATATGGTGATAGATCTGCAACATTAAAGGTTGCTGATACACCATACTCTTCTGGTAACTCTATCTGGTAGGTATTGTTGTTGATGTGCTTTAGAATTCTGAATGGTCCGTCTGATCTAGGAGACAACTTCTGTGACTTCTTATGTGGAAACCTTTCCCTGCTAAGATTAATCCAACTAAGTCACCTAGATTATAAATTTGATTTTTCCTGTGTCTGTTTCCCTGAATTTTCTGCTGTTCCTGGGTCTTCTGAAGGCATTTAGTTGTTTTATCATGAATTTGCTGAATCTGCCTAGTTCACTCAACTCCACTAAGACTCTCTTCCTTTGTTGTTGGTCCTACTATAAAATCCAATGGAATAGAAGGATTATAGCCATACACAACTTCAAAGGGAGACTTACTAGTTGAACTATGAGTAAACCTATTGTAAGCGAACTTAATAATAGGAAGACACAAGCTTAGTACCCAGTCTTCCTCATATTGTCTTCCAAAAGAAATTAAGAAACTTAGTGTCTCTATCTAACACTATACTGTGTGAAACTCCATATAATTTGACAATTTCCTGCACAAAAATGTTTAGCAATAAAAAAGGCATCATCTATTTTATGACAGGGCACAAAATAAGACATTTTGCTAAACCTATCAACAACCACCATGATAGAATCCTTTCCTCTTTGTGTTCTTGGCAACCCCAACACAAAATCCATACTGATATCAGTCTAAGGTTTGTCAACTATAGGTAAAGGCATGTACTCACCCTATATGCCTTCTTCCCTTTAGATTTCTTGCAAATGCCACACCTTTCTAACACCCTATGAACATCCTTTATCATACCCCTCTAATAGAAATTCTCTCTCAATATAGCCAGGGTTCTCTTTTCACCAAAATGCCTAAAGAATCCTCCTGCATGTACTTCCCTCACCAATAGCTCCCTCACTGATCCAGAAGGTATACATAACTTTCTAGATTTATATAGAAACCCCTCAATCACCCAATAACCCTGATACATCTTACCCCCAGAATACCTTTCCATAATGACTCTGAATTCCTCATCATGCACATATTGTTCCTTTAACAATTCAAAACCCAATAGTTTTGATTGAAGAGAAGTGATAAATACATACCTACGTAACAAAGTGTCAGCAATAATATTCTGATTACCCTTCTTATACCTTATCACATATGCAAAACCCTCCAAAAACTCTACCCACTTGGCTTGTCATTTAGACAAATTTTGTTGACCCCTGAAATGCTTCAGTGACTCATGATCTGTATAAATAATAAATTCTCTCAGGAGAAGATAATGTTGCCAGATCATTAGAGCCTTCACTAAGGAATAAAATTCTTTATCATAAATAGAATAGTTCAAAGTTGCACCACTCAACTTTTCACTAAAATATGCTATGGGTCTCTTTTCCTGCATTAATACAGCACCAATCCCTATCCCAAAAGCATCACATTCTAGCTCAAAATTTTTGTCAAAGTCAGGTAAAGCCAATAATGGAGCACAAGTGAGTTTTTCTTTTACCTCTTTCAAAACTCCTCAAGGCCCTTTCACTCTAGACAAAAGGAACATTTTTTTTTAGTCAGTTCTGTGAGAGGACTGACAATGCTACTAAAATTATGAACAAAGTGCCTATAAAAGGATGCTAGTCCATGGAAACTTCTTATCTCAGTAACTGAGGTGGGTGTTAGCCATTCCTTAATTACCCTCACTTCTCCTCATCCACCTTAACACCTAATCCAGATTCAACAAAACCTAAAAATGTTACCTCAGTTTGATAAAAGGAACACTTCTGGAGATTTGCAAACAATTGCTGCACCCTCAACACTGAGAATACTACCTGAAGATGCTCTACATGATGTTCTAGGTCTTTGCTATATATCAGAATATCATCAAAATAAACAACAACAAATTTTCCTAGAAACTCTTTTAATATATGATTCATCAATCTCATAAATGTACAAGAAGCATTACTCAAACCAAAGGGCATAACCAACCATTCATATAGTCCATGGCGTGTTTTAAAAGCGGTTTTCTATTCATCTCTCTCTCATTCGAATTTGGTGATACCAACTTTTAAGATCCACTTTAGAGAAAACCTGTGAATTATGCAACTCATCTAACATATCATCAAGTCTAGGAATAGGATACTTGTATTTGATGGTAATTTGTTGATGGCTCTACTATCGATACACATTCTCCAAGTACCATCCTTCTTAGGAACAAGAAGGGCGGGAACAGCACATGGCTGAGACTTTCCCTGATAAATCCCTGCTTAACTAACTCATCCACCAAGCGTTTCAATTCTCTAGCCTCCCTGGGATTCATGCGGTATGTTGGTCGATTTGGTAATACTGAACTTGGCATAAGATCTATGGCATGCTCTATCCCTCTCAAAGGTAGTAAACCTACTAGCAAATCATTAGTTTAAATATCAGTGTACTCATTTAATACCTAAGATATTGCTGAGGGTAGCGATTGAGGTTCCTGCTCCCCTAATGTACATCTCAACTGAAGTAAGTATACTGGAGTCTTTTCTATAACAATTATCTCCAACTTACCCTATCCCATCAACAATACCTTCTTTTCCCGAGAATTATTAAATTGCACTGCAACCCCTTTTACCTCAGATAGCCTACTAATCTAATGTTGAGCCCTTTGAACCTTTGAAGGTGACATCGGATTTAGAATAATCCGTTTACCCTCCTTCTGGAATACATGAGTATTCTTGAAGCCATCATGTAAGACCCTCTTGTCATATAACCAAGGCTTGCTAAGCAATATATGGGATGCAGACATAGGTAGAATATCACACTCAATTTCATCACAATATTTATCCCCTACACTGAATGGTACCCTAACTCTTTAGGTCACATGCAAACTCCCCTGATTATTAAGCTAATGCAATTTATATGGTTTAAGATGTGGAATGGTGGTAAGTTTTAGTTTTGATACTAACGATGCGGCTACTATATTGGTACAACTACCACTATCAACTATAAGGAAACATAAATTTCCTTGTACCCTACAAGAGATATGGAACAAGTTTTTCCTTTGTTCTTCATCCTTAGTAGTAAGTGTAGTCAATGTTCGGTACAACACATCAGCATAATGAAACATTTCACTAGACATTGTTGGGTTTAAATCCAACAACACAATAATATTCCTTATAACTCTATGGCTCAAGTACATGACTTGATAGGAATCAGATTCCCACAAGACTTATCACTAGGGCCTGAGCTAAAGGCATACACAACTTGGTTTTGAGAATCCTACATGGGAAACCTAATCCTAAGGAAACTAACTTAATTTCTTCATTCTTATCATATACTTGTTATGCATTCCAATAGGTTCATTTACCAATCCTACAGGGTGCCAAATCATGTACAACTTTTGAGTGAGTTAGGATCCTTATCGAGACTCATTTCGAAAGTACTTTGAAGACCGGCATCTTAAAGACTAATTTTTATATACATTTGTTATTTACTTGAACTATTTATGTTGTAATTACTTTTGGGACATTTTCGTTGGTTTGTAATAGTCTTTAGATCGACCACCCTAAAAGTGGCATAGTTGTAATTTTGTGAACTTTTTAACCTTAAAGGGAGCAAGTATAAATACTTGCATAAGTAGGGTTCTTGGAAGAGAATTTTTCATAATACACTCATCTTTTATGTGAGAGAATTAGGGTTCTTCCTTAGTTCAATTCCTCTTATCAATTTCAATCTCATGAATTGAAATTATGGCGAGTGCAACAAGGAGAAATTGTGAGTTATATCAATTACTTTTTATTGCGTTTCCTTTTCATCACTAGTGAGTCATATCTAGGGTTGAATTGGATGTCTTCTTGGTTAGATTTAATTACATTTGTAATCGAATTGTTAGTACTTAATTGAGTGGTTTTTATCCTTGATCTCTAATCTATCAATTAGTCACTCTTGAACCGTGAAATCAAGTTGTGTAGAAAGTGGATCACGGTCATTGTTCTTATTGATCTTTGGTATAATTCACGTGGACTTCAAGTATATTTAGTGATCTCCTTCATCTTACACAATTAGGGTTACGCAACATTTTGCTCCAATTTAAACCGATTTGTTCTTGTCCTTTAGGGATTGTTAATTAGATCATTTGCATGTGCTTAAACTCCTTTTTAGGCACATCATCTTTTGGTATCAGAGCATAGGTTAAGAGAAGGGAATTTTCGTGATCCTCATTTCAATTGGGGTTTTTCGCCTTGAACCGAAATTATGTGTGTTGAAGAGTTATAATTGTTGTATGTTGAAGTAGAATTTAAGTTCTTGTTGAAGCTTGTTTGTTGTTGAATTCACCATGAAGGGAAAAGGAGAGTTAATGCATTCTTGAACCAAAATTTGGAAGTGTGAAGTATCTCCATTTGTGTGGAAAGAAGAAGTATGAAATTTGCTTGTTTGTTTTCGGAAATAGAAAGTGCAATTGAGCATTTCTAGATTTGAGTTGCGTGGAAGATTTGGAAATTATTTGATTTTCAAAACAAACATTAAATTGAAGAAGTTAATGTATGGTTATTTGAATTTAAAAATTTCTTCTTACCAATTGTGAAAGGGTTGCAATTAGTAAAGTGGTTTGACTTTCAAATTTGAATTGTTGCTGTTTTGTGTCTGAGTTACGGTTTGCTTTAGTGTTTTGTAGTGGTGAAAGATTGTATATTTGGAAGTGTGAACCGTACGGTGTGTGTGTTGTGTTTTAGGGTGTGAATTGCAGTGTAAAGAGGGAAATATTGAGTTGTTAGAGTTGTGTTGTAGGTGTTGAATAGAAGGGATATTAGCATCGTGACTTGAAGGTGTATGTGTGTAGAGTTGTGTTTGTAAAATTTAGTGAAGTTGTGTGCGTTTGGTGTTGATTTTGGTGTGTACATTGTGGACAATTGTTGGTGGTATAATTGGAATAGCATTGTGAGCAAAGAGGAGTAGTGTAGCGGTGGATTTGTGTATTTTTTTATTTGTTGAGGTGCTGCACATTGTGGTTTTTTGTAGTGTGAAATTAAGGCAAGAAAAGGAAGGTTGGGTAGTGGAATTTAAAATTCAAACAAGTCATTAAAGTGTGAAAGTAATTGAACTAGTTACTTAAACACTTAAAGTGAATTTAATTCTATCTACTTAAGAGTAGTTGTGTGTGAGTATTTCATTTGTGGTTTAGTTGTGTACTTGAGCCGTGGAGGTGTAAGGACTATTATTGTGTTGTTAGATTTAAACACAACAATATCTAGTGAAATGTTTTATTATGTTAATATGTTACGCCAAACATTGACTACATTTGCTACTAAGGATGAAGAACAAAGGGAAAACTTGTTTCATACCTCTTGTAGGATACAAGGAAATTTATGTATCCTTATAGTTGTTAGTAGTAGTTGTACCAATGTAGTAGCCACATCGATAGTATCGAAACTAAAACTTACCACCACTCTACATCTTAAACCATATAAATTGCATTGGCTTAGTGAATAGGGGAGTTTGCATGTGACCCAAAGAGCTAAGGTACTATTCAGTATAGGGGATAAATACTGTGATGAGACTGAGTCTGATATTTTGCCTATGTGTGCATCCCATATAGTGTGATATTTTGCCTGTGTGTGCATCCCATATATTACTTGGTAAGCCTTAGTTATATGACAGGAGGGTCTTGTATGATGGCTTCAGGAATACTTATGTATTCCAGAAAGAGGGCAAACTCATTATTCTGAAACTGATGTCACCTTCAGAGGTTCAAAAGGTTCAGCAACAAATCAGTAGGCCATCTGAGGTTAAAAAGGTTTCAGTGCAGTTTAATAATTCTAAGGAGAAGAAGGTATTATTGATGGGATGGGGTAAATTAGAGAGACTTGTTACAGAAGAGACTCCAGTATACTTGCTTTAGTTGAGATGTGCACTAGGGGTGCAGGAACAACAGTCTCTACCTTTAGCAGTTTCTTAGGTATTGAATGAGTATATTGATATTTTTCCTGATGATTTGCTAGTGGGTTTACCACCTTTAAGAGGGATATAGCATGCTATTGATCTTATGCTCGGTTCAGTATTACCAAATTGACTTGCATATCGCATCAATCCCGAGGAGGCTAGAGAATTGAAACTCCAGGTGGATGAGTTGGTTGAGCGGGGACTTATCAGGGAGAGTCTCAGTCCATGTGTTGTTCTTACCCTTCTTTTTCCTAAGAAGGATGGTATTTGGAGAATGTGTATCGATAGTAGAGCCATCAACAAAATCACCATCAAATACAGGTATATTCCTAGACTTGATGATATGTTGGATGAGTTGCATAGTTCACAGGTTTTCTCTAAAGTAGATCTTAAAAGCGGGTATCACCAAATTCGAATAAGAGAGGGGGACGAATGGAGAACTGCTTTTAAAACATGCCATGGACTATATGAGTGGTTGGTTATGCCCTTTGGTTTGAGTAATGCTCCTAGTACATTTATGAGACTGATAAATTATGTATTGAAAGAATTTCTAGGAAAATTTGTTATTGTTTATTTTGATGATATTCTGATATACTGTAAAGACCTAGAACATCATGTGTAGTATCTTTGGATAGTATTCTCAGTGTTGAGGGCACAACAGCTGTTTGAAAATCTCCAGAAGTGTTCCTTTTATCAAACTGAGGTAACATTTTTGGCTTTTGTTGTATCTGGCTCAGATGTTAGGGTGGATGAAGAGAAAGTGAGGGCAATTAGGGAATGGCCAGCACCTACCTCAGTTACTGAGGTAAGAAGTTTTCATGGACTAGCATCTTTTTATAGATGCTTTGTCTATAATTTCAATAGTATTGTCAACCCTCTTACAGAACTAACTAAAAAGAATGTACCTTTCATCTAGAGTGAAAGGGTCCAAAGGAGTTTTGAAGAGGTAAAAGAAAAACTCACTTGTGCTTCATTATTAGCTTTACCTAATTTTGACAAAGTTTTTGAATTAGAATGTGATGCTCCTAGGATAGGAATTGATGCTGTATTAATGCAGGAAAAGAGACCCATAGCATATTTTAGTGAAAAGTTGAGTGGTGCAACTTTGAACTATTCTATTTATGATAAGGAATTTTATTCTTTGGTGAGGGCTCTCATGATGTGGCAGCATTATCTCCTCCCAAGAGAGTTTATTATTTATACAGATCATGAGTCATTGAAACATTTCAGGGGACAACAGAACTTGTCTAAGCACCAAGCCAAGTGGGTGGAGTTTTTGCTTATGTGATAAAGTACAAGAAGTGTAATCAGAATATTGTTGCTGACGCTTTATCATGAAAATATGTACTTATTACTTCTCTTCAGTCAAAGCTGCTGGGTTTTGAATTGTTAAAGAAATAGTATGTACATGATGAGGAATTCAGAACCATTATAGAGAGGTGTTATGGGGGTAAGATGTATGAGGGTTCTTGCTTGATTAAGGGGTTTCTGTATAAATTTGGAAAATTATGTATACCTTTTGGATCTATGAGGGAGTTATTGGTGAAGGAAGCACATGCAAGAGGATTGTTTGGACACTTTGGTGAGAAGAGGACCCTAGCCATATTGAGAGATAATTTCTTTTAGAAGGGTATGATAAAGGATGTCCATAGGGTATTAGAAAGGTGTGACGTTTGCAAGAGAGCTAAAGCGAAGAAAGGCATACAAGGTGAGTACATGTCTTTACCTATACCAGATAAACCCTAGACTGATATTAATATGGATTTTGTGTTGGGGTTACCTAAAACACAAAGAAGAAAGGGTTCTATCATGGTGGTTGTTGACAGGTTCAACGAAATGTCTCATTTTGTGCCTTGTCACAAAACAGATGATGCCATTTTTATTGCTAACATTTTTGTGTAGGAAATTGTCAAATTGCATAGTCCCACACAGCATAGTGTTAGACAGAGACACTAAGTTTCTTAGTTTCTTTTGGAAGACATTATGGAGAAGACTAGTTACTAAGCTTATGTACTGTACCTCCTACCATCCATAAACAGACGGACAAATAGAAGTTGTCAATCGTAAGCTTGGAAATTTACTCAGAGCAATAGTTGGCAAGAATCTTACTAATTGGGACTTATGTCTTCCTATTATTAAGTTCGCTTACAATAGGTTTACTCATAGTTCAACCAGTAAGTCTCCCTTTGAAGTTGTTTATGGCTATAATCCTTCTATTCCATTGGATTTTATAGCAGGACCAGCAACAAAGGAAGAGAGTCTTAGTGGAGTTAAGCGAGCCAGGCAAATTCACACATTCATGACAAAACAATTGAATGCTTCCAAAAGACCTAAGAATAGCAAAGAATTCAGGGAAACAGACACAGGAAAAATCATCTTTATAATCCAGGAGACTTAGTCTAGATTAATCTTAGTAGGGATAGGTTTCTACATAAGAAGTCATAGAAGTTGTCTCCTAGATCAAACGAACCATTCAAAGTTTTAAAGTGCATCAACAACAACGCCTATCGGATAGATTTACCAGGAGAGTATGGGGTATCAACAACCTTTAATGTCGTAGATCTATCACCGTACTTACTAGACAACGTTCATGAAGACCTATCAAAGTTGAGGGCAAATCTTCCAAAGGCTCGAGGAGATGACAGGAATCAGATTCCCACATGACCTATCACTAGGACCCGAGCTAAGGGCCTACACAACTTGGTTTTGAGAATCCTACATGAGAAACCTAATCCTAAGGTAACTAACTTAATTTCTTCATTCTTATCATATACTTGTTATGCATTCCAACAGGTTCATTTGTCAGTACTACAGGGTGCTAAATCACCTACAACTTTTGAGTGAGTCAGGATCCTCATTGGGACTCATTTCGAAAGTACTTTGAAGACCAACATCTTGAAAACTAATTTTTATATACATTTGTTATTTACTTGAACTATTTATGTTGTAATTACTTTTAGAACATTTTCATTGGTTTGTAATAGTCTTTAGGACCGACCACCCTAAAAGTGGTATAGTTGTAATTTTGTGAACTTTTTAACCGTAAAAGGAGCAAGTATAAATACTTGCTGAAGTAAGGTTTTGGGAGGAGAATTTTTTAGAATACACTCATCTTTTTACGTGAGAGAATTAGGGTTCTTCCTTAGTTCAATTCCTCTTATCAATTTCAATCCCAAGAATTGAAATTGTGGCGAGTGCAACAAAGAGAAATTGTGAGTTATATCAATTACTTTTTTTTTTGTTTCCTTTTCATCATTAGTGAGTCATATCTAGGGTTGAATTGGATGTCTTCTTGGTCATATTTGATTGCATTTGTAATCGAATTATTAGTGCTCAATTGAGTGGTTTTTATCCTTGATCTCTAGTCTATCATTTAGTCACTCTTGAACCATGAAATCAAGTTGTGTGGAAAGTGGATCACGGTCATTGTTCTTATTGATCTTTGGTATTATTCACGTAAACTTCAAGTATATTTAGTGATCTCCATTGAGGATTACATCATTGTGATATTCATTTCCTTGAAGTTTAGCATTCTGTTCATCTTACACAATTAGGGTCATGCAACATTTTACCTCAATTCGAACCGATTTGTTCTTGTCCTTTAGGGATTGTTAATTAGATCATTTGCATGTACTTAAACGCCTTTTTAGGCACATCACAACTAAACCACAAATGAAGTACACACACACAACTACCTTCAAGTAAATAGAATTAAATTTAACTACAAGTGTTTAAGTAATTAGTTCAATTACTTTCACACTTTAATGATTTGTTTGAATTTTAAATTTTACTACTCAACCTTTCTTTTCTTGCCATGGTTTCACACTACAAATAACCACAATGTGCAGCACCTCACTACACACACAAATGTACAATTTCACATCGCCACTCCTTCCTTTGCTCACGGTGCAAACAATCTCCACCACTACTTACACCACTTGCAATCCCCTTTACTTCAACACACATAAACAATGCCACACACACACACCCTTCACTCACGGTGCAGCACACACACATACCCTTCACACATGGTGCAGCATACACACACACTTCCAAATATATAATCCATTACCACTACAAAAAACAATGCAAACCATAACTCACACGCAAAAGGCAACAACAATTGAAATTTCAAATTCAAATTACTTCACTAATTGCAACCTTTCCACAATTGGTAAGAAGCAATTTTGAAATTCAAATGATCACACAATAACTTCTTCAAATTAATGTTTATTTTGAAAATCAAATAATTTCCAAATCTTCCACGTAACTCAAATCTGGAAATGTTCAATTGCACTCTCTATTTCCGAAACAAACAAGCAAGGATTACACTTCTTCTTTCTTCACAAATTGAGATACTTCCCAATTCCGAATTTTGGATCAAGAAATGCACTACTTTCTTCCCTTCCCTTCACAGTGAATTCAATAACAAAGGAGTTACAACAAGACCTCCACTTCTACTTCAACAAACAACAATTACAACTCTTCAACAATACAATCAAACAACTCAATTCTTCAATACACAATTTCGGATCAAAAGTGAAGAACCCTAATTGTCAATGAAGATCACGAATTCAACCAACACTAAATCCCTTCTCTTAACCTGTGCTCTAATACCAAATTATGATGTGGCTAAAATCAAGATTAAGTACATGCAAAAGAACTAATTTGTAAACCTTGGTGATTAGTCTAAGTTCGGTTCAAAACTACTAGAAATGGCATGGTTCCTATTGGAGTGCAAGTAGATCTGAATGCTATAACTTACAAATTAATAATCCACAATGATCAAATTCTTCACAACAACACTAATTAAACTTAAATTCCATGTGAATTCAATACAAAAACCACAAGAACTAATTCAAAGATCCCCTTTCCAAACAAAGTAAACCACGGTTCAAATGAAGCAAATTTGATAATTAGAACTAATGTCAAAACCAATCAATTTTATAACATGATAGAATGATTTCAAATGAAATCAAAATCTGACCAAGAACAATCCTAATCAACCCTAGATATAACTCACTAGTGATGAAAAGGAAACACAACAAAAAGGAATTGATATTACTCACAATTTCTCTTTGTTGCAACTCGCTACAATTTCAATTCTTGGTATTGAAATTGATAAGAGCAATTTGGATTTTAGGAAAAACCCTAACCTCACACATGAAGTGTTTTCTATTTCTGAAAATTTTGGCTACCCCTTAAAACCTTACTTAAGCAAGTATTTATACTTGCTCCCTTTAGGGTTAAAAAGTCCACAAAAATTACAACTATGCCACTTTTAGGGTGGCCGATCCTAAAAGACAATTACAAGCAAATGGAAGTGTCCCAAGAAGATTACAACATAAATAGTCCAAGTAAATAAAATATATATATATAAATTAGTCTTCAAGATGCTGATCTTCATGGTACTTTCGAAATGAGTCCTGATGAGGTTCCCGACTCACTAAAAAATGTAAGTGATTTGGCACCTTGTAGGACTGACAAATGAACCTATTGGAATGCATAACAAGTATGTGATAAGAATGAAGAAATTAAGTTAGCTTCCTCAGGATTAGGTTTCTCATGAAGGATTCTCAACACCAAGTTATATAGACCCATAGCTTGGGCCCTAGTGATAGGTCCTGTGGAAATCAGATTCCTATCAATTTATTTATTTATTTTCGTTTTCCTATACCCCTTCCCCACACTTATTCAAGACATTGTCCCCAATTTCTTTCCAAATCAAGCACATGAAAGGGAAAAGGAAAAATAACTGAAAGAAAAAGGACACTGAGAACTTCCCCGGTTTTTATTTGTAAAGGGTTGCATGTAGAGTCCAAAACCTGGTATAAGAGCAAAAAAACGGCATGTCATCATTGGAGCTAGGAACCTAAGGTTTGTGCTGCATCATCCTAAAAAAATAATAAAGAAATTAAGGGTAAAAAGAAAAGTTAGATTATCCTAGTCTAAATTGTTGGTCCCAATTAGATTAATCAAGAGGGGAGTGAATTGATTAATTACTTAAAATTTCACTTTTTCGCAAATCAACTAAAACTCTTGGCTAATAAAATCACGTGAATAACAATAATGAAGAAAAATAATGTGCAGTAAATAAAAGTAGAGAAGAATAGAATGCTCAGATATTTATAGAGGTGCCGCCTCGAGTGTCAGTCCTCTCTTCCAGCTCCACGCCGGGGTCCCGGTTGTCTATACCGATTGTGTTTCACTATATCAACAAATTGAAGATATACAAAATAAGCCTCTTCAAGGCAAAGTCTCATTGTTGAGTCTTTCTAGCTTCTTCACTAAGCTAATCACTCAACTATAGTGATGAAACAACAAACAATTCCTTATTCACGAAAGGAGTTTCAACAACATCAATGAGGAATATCAGATTTCCTCTAGATCACATGTATATGTAAAGATTTTTGCTTGAAGATGTATGAGTCTTTTCTTCTCATGTGTCGTTTTTCTTTCAACAACGTTCTCTCTTTTTCTGTTGTTAATCAACATTCTCCACACTTTTTTCATTTGAATTAAACACTTTATATATGGAGAAAACATAACGGCTACTTTCCACGTGATAATCTTGAATTTATTTTTGAATTTTCAATTCAAAAATAAGTTGGATCTGTTGGAGAAGATCTGCATTTCGTGATATTCTTGATAAGGATAAGCTTGGATAATTAGTTTGACCGAGATCTTCTTTGGATATATCTCTTGGATCAAGTTTGTTGAAGATATCCCTCACATTATAGAACCATATCTTGATATAACAACCATATCTCTTATCCTTATCTTTGTAACTGCTGGATCTCCCAAAATATAATACAAATATCCAACTTTAAATCTAGATAAAACTTATAAATCTTATATGATCTCACTTTATCATAAAATGAAATCTTTGAATAAAATCTTGTAAAACTTTATGTAAATAAAAAAACCCTTGATATAAAATCCAACTTTAGTAAAACACATCAAGTATGTTACCCAAAAATACTTGACACGTGGAGCTAGGCCTTAAAATTTATTAAAACTATCGATATAAAATTTAAAACGTAATCTGGAAAAATTCGTAACAGACATGAAAGGTTCTGAAAGTGCTTCTGAAGCAAACCTGTTAACTGTCCTCCTCTTATGAAGGTTCTGAAAGTGCTTCTGAAACAAACCTGTCAACTGTCCTCTTGTTATGAAGGTTCTAAAAGTGCTTCTGAAAGGTAAACACGATAACTACGGATACACTACACAACTTCTGAAACACCTTCTGTCAGAACAAAATAGTTTATATAACACTTTTGAAGGTTCTGAACAAGCTTCTGTCTCTTTGTTCAACTTTAGAAAAATTACGTTGCTATCTTCTGAAACAGCTTCTGACAAGCTTAAACATTTGTTACACATTATTCCTCTTTTGTTAACATCAAAACTAAATTAGAGAACTCAACATTCTCCCCCTTTTTGATGATAACAAAACACCATTAGATAATCAAAATATACACAACTTTCATGTTTAAGCATATATTCCTATTACAGAATGTCAAGATTCCTATAACAGAATCTCAAGCACAATAGAATCATTCTAAACGCATAAACATATTGATCATAAGCACTTATAAGCAATATAGAATCATTCATAAGCAGCAAGCAGTATTGATCATAATAGAATCATTCTCCCCCTTTTTGTTAACAGCAAAAGGGATATCTCCCCCTTAATCGATGCATAAAATATAAAAGAAGTCTTTTACAACTTGATTCGAAAACAAAATTTAAGATAAAGAACTAAGATTTTTTGGATCTTGTGACTCGAGAGGTAGAGGGAGTGGTGGAATGTTTGGTTGACAAAGGTTTCTCTGGTGAAGTATCCAAATCGATGATATGAGCGCCAGAGAGAACATAATCTGGAAATTTGTTGGATAAGAAGAGCTTGATTTCACCATGAAGACTTGTGATAGATTGGGAGGTTTTATCTGTCTTGGAGTCCAAAGTCTTGAAGGAGTTAGTAACTGAATCTCCAATCTTCCTCACTTGTGAGACAAATTTATCAAATGCAATCACATTATTAGATAAATCTTGTTTGACTCTCGCACTAAATTCATCATAGAGAATTCTATAGTGATGGAGATCAGTAAGCATTTTCTCAGAATTCTTCTTGATATCAGAAAGAATATCAGAAGTTTGTTTGACTTGTGATTCCATTGATTCTAGTCTCCTCAAATCAGACTTTTGAAGAACTTCATTTCTCAAAGTTGTCTTAATGAAATCCAATAGTTCATGTTTCAAACTTTCTCGAACAACATTCTTTATTTGTTCCAGATCATCATTGGATATAACTTCTTTTGTTCCACTCTTCCCAGCCTCATCAGCATATGATTTCTTCCCATGATCTGTTTCAACCTCTATTCTAGGTTCTGAACTAGGTTCTGAACCTCCTTCTTGAACAGATATTCCAAAAGGAACTATTCTTTTCATATGCTTTCGATGGACAAAATGTGCACCATCATTCGCATACCACAAACAATCCTTAACAAAGATGGACATGTGATGAAAAACTTCTTTACCTATCCTTTTTAACTTAATAGGTTCAGAAGAGTTGGTAGGCAAAACTATCCCTTTAAACATAAATAATCACATTAGTATATTCCCAAATACCAAACTTTCTTTATTCCTCCATATTTGATCAATGACTCTAGAAGCCATGTCCACATTCTTTTTGTTAATCATTGCATAGATAATTTGAGCATGTTCTATGGACATTGAAGTAGAACTGCCCTTCCTTGGACATAGACATTCAACAATTATCTTATGTATGATTCGAGGAAACAACTCGAAATCAATGATCATTGCTTCTTTTCCACAATCCATTTGTAAGCCTCTATTTATAGCAGCAAACAGATCATTCCTAGGCATGTTCGTAATCTCTACATCATCATTTACATCATGTAGATGTAGACATTTAATTACATCTGCCCTAGAAATTGAAATGTCTTGATCACATACTCTGGAAACTAAAACATTCCCTGCTACAAGACTTAAACTTCCATAAAATTCTTTGACACACTCGCCATAAACTAGAACTTGAGTAGAGCAAAGTTCCATGCATCCTATAGGTTCTAACAGTTCATTCTAGTAAAATCCATTACTAGTAAAGAAATTAAAATCCACAAAACTACAAGAACACACCTCATTTTTCTTCTTTCGAAGAGATTTTGAATTTGAGGGTTTCAGACTTGGTACATTCTCTTGTTTCGTTTGCTTCTTGGATGCTTTCTTGAGCGGAGAGGTTTCTTGAGTAGCCTTTTCGTTTCATTTTGAAGACGATGCAGCTCGTTTTCTTTTGAAAATCTTCTTGGAACCTATGATAGATTTGGAATCAAGGGAACTCGGATTCTCCTCTATTGAAGGTTCTTGATATTTTTCTGAAGAATTTGAAGATTCATCATGAATCACTAAAGGCTTGTTTGATGATTTTGTTTTGAATGATTTTTGTTTGAGGCGTTCTGAAGATTTAGGCGCCATTGGAGTTGCAATGAGAGAGAAGGAAAATAGAGAGAGAGAGAGAGAAAGAACAGATTTCGAAGGAAGAGAATTAGAGAAGGAAGAAAACGAATGAAAAGAAAAAATATTTTAAATGAATAAAGATTTTTCAATATTTTTAGGGGGGAAAAAATCAAAAGGGGTTACAAATTCCTAATTCATTTCTAATAAATTCAAAATTTACCTTTTCAAGAGGTTTAGTAAAAATATCTACAAATTGATTATCGATTGACACAAATTCAACATTTATATCTCCATTATGCACATGATCTCTAATAAAATGATGTCTAATTTCTATATGCTTTGACCTAGAATGATGTACTGGATTTTTTGTCAAATTTATTGCACTCGTGTTGTCACATTTAATTGGCAGAGTTTTAAAATTTATTCCATAATCATTCAATTGTTGTTTTATCCATAAAACTTGTGCACGGCAATTTCCAATAGAAACATATTCAGCTTCAGCTGTGGATAGAGCAACGGAATTTTGTTTTTTGGAAGACCAAGAAATTAATTTATCACCAAGGAATTGACAAGTACCAGATGTTCTTTTTCTATCAATTTTACATCCAGCATAATCTGCATCAGAATATCCTATTAGATCAAAATTCTGATTTCTAGGATACCATATGCCTAAATTAGAAGTATTAACTAGATATTTGAAAATTCGCTTTACAATTGATAAATGAATTTCTGTTGGTGCAGCTTGAAATCTAGCACACAAACACACACTGAACAAAATATCAAGTCTAGATGCAGTCAAATACAATAAAGAACCTATAAGACTCCTATAAAGTTTTTCACTTACCTTCTTTCCATTTAAGTTAGAGTCTAACCTTGATGAAGTACTCATAGGTGTTGTAACCTTTTTGCATCCATCATATCCAAATTTCTTCAATATTTGTTTTGTGTATTTTTCTTGATGAACAAAAATTCCTTCCTTTGTTTGTTTTATTTGAATTCCCAAAAAGAATATCAACTCTCCCATCATTGACATTTCAAATTCTGCCTGCATGGTCTCAGCAAATTCTTGACACAACAATTCTTTAGTAGATCCAAAGATAATATCATCTACATATATTTGTACAACTAAGATATCATTATCAAAAGTTTTCAAGAATAAAGTAGTGTCAACTTTTCCTCTATGAAAACCTTTAGAGATAAAAAACATACTCAATCTTTCATACCAACCTCTTAGAGCTTGTTTCAAACCATATAGAGCTTTATTTTATTTAAAAACATAGTTTGATTTGAAAGGATCTTCAAAAACAGGTGGTTGTTCCACATAAACTTCTTCCTTTATAAAACCATTTAAAAATGCACTTTTTACATCCATTTGAAAAACTTTAAAATCCTTATAAGATGCATATGCAAGCATTAACCGTATTGCTTCTAGTCTAGCAACAGGTGCATATGTTTCATCAAAATCTATTCCTTCTTCTTGTGAATAACCTTTAGCTACTAATCTTGCTTTATTTCTTATAATTTTACCGTCTTCATCTAATTTATTTTTAAACACCCATTTAGTTCCAATTATAGACTTCCCTCTAGGTCTAGGAACTAAATTCCATACATTTTTTCTTTGAAATTGATTTAATTCTTCTTGCATAGATATAATCCAATTAGCATCATTCAAAGCTTCTTCAATCTTACTAGGTTCAATTTCAGATAACAACACAAAATGATTTTCAAGATTTTGTAGTTTTGATCGTTGCTAATCGTAGTTTTAATATTTATAATTCTTGTTCTTAATCTTACTACGAAGCAATAGGCAAGCGCACCTATCGTAGCGTAATATAGCGAGTAAGCACAAGGTCGTCCCTTAGAGATACACCAACTACTAGTACTAACTCCGTTCTTATTATCTAACCGACGCTTAAATATGTTGGATGAAACTTAATTAGTCTAATCTTAAAACTAATAACTCACTAACAACAATGGTTCTGAAGATTTATCAATTGGCAAAAGCAACCTAGATCTTATTCTACTCCTTCTCTATCATGTAATTCATTAGATTTATGAGGATTGGCGTAGTTGACTTCTTATACTGTCGAATTCCCTAGTCAAGTTAACTACTTTCTCAAGTATATTAACCTATCTAATCCTAGATTTATTAAATAGGATCTCTCCTTATTTAATAGCAACCTAGAATTGCATAAAGCACGTGAATTCGCATCAAAATAATCGATGTAAACAGAAGACTCTTGTTTCCTATCTCTAGAAGAACAATCAAGTCTCATTAATTGCATTAAATCTAATCATAAGAGCAATTTCTCAATTAACTAATATGATATCATACATAAATTCATATTCTGGATCTATGAATCTAAGAAACAATTGAAGGGCATGCAATTAATCATAAGAAAGTCAACAACTTCGTATTAAAAACCGAATCTTCATCACATGATAGAGAAGTTTTGAATAAAATCTAGATTTAGAGTCTACTCTTCCATAAATTGGACAAAAGAAATACAATTACGGGAAGAATAATTAGAATTCATAGTTACAGCCCTTAAAGATGGAATCTTCTCCTTCGTGGGTCTTCAACCTCCTTTTGAACTGACAGAATCTTCTTTCCCCTGCTGCTATGTGTGTCCGAGCAAGTACAAAATTCGGAACCTCTTTCTAGGGCAACTAATGGTCTATTTATACATGTACCCGGGTTGAATACATACACAAGTGGATACACGAGTAGTGCATCTTGTTCGTGTATCTCATGCTTTCTTCCAAGTGTCTTTATGTGAATATACACGAGCAAGTACATGGGAGTGTACATTGGTTGTGTATTTGAAACATCGTTGCACAGCAGCAAAACTTAGATACACAAGCAAAGTACATGGGCGTGTACTTTGCTCGTGTACTTTCCAGACATCCACTTCAGTATACACAAGCAAAGTACATTGGCGTGAATCTCACTCGTATACTTTCCAGACATCCACTTCAGTATACACAAGCAAAGTACATGGGCATGTATCTCGCTTGTGTACTTTCCAGAATTCTTTACTTCACATGTATTGTATCCAATTCCTTCCAAACTTGATCCGACTCTTCAGAACTCCTTCCCTTGGCTCCAAAATACTCTAGAAAATCCTGAAATTAACATTCATTCCATTAAGCATCATTTTCTTCAACAAATCATCTAAAAATTCAACAATAAAGCACAATTTCATTACTCTAGATAAGGGTATTTTGTGACTTATCAAGTTTAGCTCTTGTTTTAACACCCGATTGTATATCACCTATTATTTGATCAGAAGGATGTGCAGACTTATACCTCCAAGCTTTAGAAGCCTCTTGTTCAGATCTCACAACTTCTGAAGTACCTTCTGTATTTGCCTCTGAAATTGGTTCTGGATGATCAGATCCTCGAATGTTAACAGCAGGTGCTTCTGACTTAGGTTCTGAACTAACTTCTACTTTAGAATTGGAGTCCTTTTCTTCATCAGAATCAACATCCTTTAAATCCTCAATAAACTTAACATTTATAGATTCTTCAATAGTTTTTGATGACTTATTGAAAACACGATAAGCACGACTATTTAAAGAATATCCTAAGAAAATAACTTCTTCAGATCTTTCATCAAACTTACCAAGGTTGAGTGGATTCTTTTTCACAAAGCATTTAGATCCAAAGATATGAAAATATGAAACATTAGGTTTCTTACCTCGAAACATCTCATAAGCAGTCTTTGATGTCATAGGTCGAATGAAAACTCTATTGATGATATAGCAAGCTGTAGAAACTGCTTCTACCCAAAAATACTTAGCAATTCCACTCTCATTTAACATAGATCTAGTCATCCCTTGTAAAGTTCTATTCTTGCGTTCCACTACTCCATTTTGTTGAGGAGTGTATGGAGCTGAGAAATTATGAGATATACCATGTTCTTCACAAAAATTTTAAAAACTTGCATTTTGAAATTCTGTTCCATGATCAGTTCGAAGACTAATTATGGAAACTCCTTTTTCATTTTGTATTTGTTTTGCAAACTTTTGAAAAGAATCAAAGATATCTCTTTTGTGTCGCAAGAATATAACCCAAGTGTATCTTGAAATATCATCAACAATAACAAGTCCATATTTGCTTCCACCCATGCTTAAGACTCTAGTAGGTCCAAAAAGATCAAGATGCAATAATTCAAGTGGTCTCTTAGTTGAGATTACATTTTTACTTTTATGAGAAACAGAAACCATTTTATTCTTTAAGCAAGTATCACATTTCACATCTTGTTTAATATTTATCTTAGGTAATCCTTTAATAATATCCTTTTTAGATAATTTTTCTAGGTGATTAAAATTAACGTGTCCTAATCGTTTATGCCAAGCAAAAACATGATCATTCAAAGAAATTAAGCAACAATCATTATTGATTTCATCTGGTTTTATAAGATAGATATTTCTTTTCCTAATTCCTTCAAATAATCTTTCATCATTTTCATTAAAAGCATAGCACTTGTCTTGATCAAAAATCATCCTATAACCTTTATCACATAACTGACTAATACTAAGTAAATTATGTTTTAAACCTTGCACAAGATATACATTTTCAATAAGAAACATAGGCATACTAATCGTTCTAGTGGCAATTATTTTACCTCTACTATCACCTCCAAACTTTACATACCCTTTTTCTTCCCAAGTTATGCTATTAAACAATGAAGCATCTCCAGTCATATGTCTAGAACATCCACTATCCAAATACCAAGTTCCTCTTATTTTAGCTTCATGTCCCTGTACAAATGGAAAGAATTAAGTCCTTTTAGGAACCCAAGCAAGTTTGGGTCCTTTAAAAGATAAGCTCATTTGATTTCTTCGATTTACTTGTTGACCACTGAGCTTATTTCTTTTATAATAGCAAAATTTCTCAATATGACCAAATTTATTACAGAAGAAGCATGCATAAGAATTAACATTCCTATACTTGTCATTTACCTGTTTCTGGAAATTCTTGTTTATATAACTTCTGTTATACCTTCTGGTATTGCTTCTATAGTACCCATTGTGTGGATACTTCTTGTCAGAATAACTTCTGTAAAAGTCTCTGGTATTTCTTCTTTTAACAATATTTGTATTCGAAATGTACTCTTTACTTTTGAATTTATCAGTTAAGACTTGCTTAGCTTTAACAAAAATTGTATTTTGATTCGATTTTGAACTCAAACCATGCTAATATCCTAACCCATGTTTTTCATTCGAAACTCTTTGTGAAGAAATTAACATGGTCAATTTCTTATCACTTTCATCAAATTTCTTAAAGGTAGTTTTCAACGAATTTGACAGTTCATCAATCTTTACCTTCATGTTACTTGTTTCTGCTTCAAGTAGTTGATTTTCTATTCTTAGTTTCTCTATACTCACATGCATGGATTCATTTTCTTGTTTCAAGATATCATTTTCATTCGCAAATAACGAATTTATTTGCTTTACTACCTCATTTTCATTCTTAAGATCTTTTACTTCATTTTCATACTTAGCTAATTTTGTATCAGCCCTTTTTAGTGCCTTTAGTAGCTTACTCATTTCTACTAGCATGTCAGTTTCAGTTACATCTTTATCAGATTCAGAATGTACCTTAGAACTAGCCATTAAACACAGATTTGCCTCATCCTCTTCTTCTTCTGAATCCTCTGAATTTGTCTCTGTATCCTCTAAATCACTCCATGTTGCTAGCATTTCTCGACTTTTCTTTTTATAATTTTCCATTTTCTTGATCAGTGTTGGACATTCGTATTTGATGTGTCCTGGCTTTTTGCATTCATAACATTGAATCTCCCTTTTCTCTTTCTTCTTTTCTTTCTCCTTGTAAGCTTTTCCTGCATCATTATGCTTATATTCAGTACTTTTCTTGAAAACATTAAACTTCTTACCTCTTTGCTTCTTGAGCAGCCTGTTGAGTCTACGTGCTAAAAGACTGATGTCCTCTTCTTTCTCATTGTCGCTATCATCTGTTTCAGTTTCATTTTGCTTTATTTCCTTGACTTTAAATGCAATTCCTTTGGTACCGTCTTCTCCTCTTTGCGTGGTCTTTATGTGTGACTCATATGCCATGAGCTTTTCTCTCAATTGACTGAGAGTTAACTTGTTTAGGTCTTGAGCTTCCTCTATAGCAGTTTGCTTTGCATCCCAAGATGGTGGCAATATCCTCAACATTTTCCTCACAAGATCTAGATCTGGAAGTTTCTTTCCAAGTGATGCAAGCTCATTTGTGATAGCTGTAAAGTTGTTAAAAGCATCTTTGACATCTTCATTAGATTTAAACTTAAATAATTCATACTGTTGAATTAAAGCATTTATCTTAGTTTCCTTGATGGTATCAGTCCCTTCATATGTATCGGATAGGATATCCCAAATCTCCTTTGCACTTGCACACGATGATATTAAATAGAACTCTGATGGAGCAATTGTAGTCAGCAATAAATTTTTTGCTTTGTTGTCCTTCTCAATAATTTTCTTCTCCGAATCTGACAAGGTTGAATCTCTATTCAAGGTGATCAAACTGTCTCCAAGTGAAATGACCTACCATGAATCATAATCATTAGCTTTAATGTAAGTTTCCATGCGCATCTTCCAATATGAGAAGTTTGAGCCATTGAAGTAGGGAGCTCGATTAATTGCAACATTATTTTCAACCATTTTGGATCACTCAAAATAGATTGGTCCTGCTCTAATACCAATTGTTGGTCCTAATTAGATTAATCAAGAGGGGGGTGAATTGATTAATTACTTAAAATTTCACTTTTTCGCAAATCAACTAAAACTCTTGACTAATAAAATCACGTGAATAACAATAATGAAGAACAATAATGTGCAGTAAATAAAAGTAGAGAAGAATAGAATGCTCAGATATTTATAGAGGTTCCGCCTCGAGCGTCAGTCCTCTCTTCCAGCTCCACACCGGGGTCCCGGTTGTCTATACCGGTTGTGTTTCACTATATCAACAAATTGAAGATATACAACATAAGCCTCTTTAAGGCAAAGTCTCATTGTTGAGTCTTTCTAGCTTCTTCACTAAGCTAATCACACAACTACAGTGATGAAACAACAAACAATTCCTTAATCACGAAAGGAGTTTCAACAACATCAATGAGGAATATCATATTTCCTCTAGATCACATGTATATGTAAAGATTTTTGCTTGAAGATGTATGAGTCTTTTCTTCTCGTGTGTCATTTTTCTTTCAACAACGTTCTCTCTTTTTCTGTTGTTAATCAATGTTCTCCACACTTTTTTCATTTGAATTAAACACTTTATATATGGAGAAAACATAACGGCTACTTTCCACGTGATAATCTTGAATTTATTTTTGAATTTTCAATTCAAAAATAAGTTGGATCTGTTGGAGAAGATCTGCATTCCGTGATATTCTTGATAAGGATAAGCTTGGATAATTAGTTTGACCGAGATCTTCTTTGGATATATCTCTTAGATCAAGTTTGTTGAAGATATCCCTCACATTGTGGAAACATATCTTGATATAACAACCATATCTCTTATCCTTATCTTTGTAACTGCTGGATCTCCCAAAATATAATACAAATATCCAACTTTAAATCTGGATAAAACTTGTAAATCTTATATGATCTCACTTTATCATAAAATGAAATCTTTTAATAAAATCTTGTAAAACTTTATGTAAATAAAAAAAACCCTTGATATAAAATCCAACTTTAGTAAAACACATCAAGTATGTTACCCAAAAATACTTGACACGTGGAGCTAGGCCTTGAAATTTATTAAAACTATCGATATAAAATTTAGAACGTAATCTGGAAAAATTCGTAACAGACATGAAAGGTTCTGAAAGTGCTTCTGAAGCAAACCTGTTAACTGTCCTCCTGTTATGAAGGTTCTGAAAGTGCTTCTGAAACAAACCTGTCAACTGTCCTCCCGTTATGAAGGTTCTGAAAGTGCTTCTGAAAGGTTAACACAATAACTGCAGATACACTACACAACTTCTGAAACACCTTCTGTCAGAACAAAATAGTTTATATAACACTTTTGAAGGTTCTGAACAAGCTTCTGTCTCTTTGTTCAACTTTAGAAAAATTACGTTGCTATCTTCTGAAACAACTTCTGACAAGCTTAAACATTCGTTACACATTATTCCTCTTTTGTTAACATCAAAACTAAATTAGAGAACTTAACATTCTCTCCTAACATTAACATAAATAACTAGTGAAGTCACCCAACAGATTTAGAGGACGGTTTAGAGAGTGAGGGAGGAGAGAGAGAAATTGTATATATATGTGGTTTTTTTTTTTAACACAGGCTACTGCATAGCCATGCTTAGGGCTATGCAGACCCTCAAAAGAAGCATTGGAAGTGGCATTTTATATGGCAAGGCTTCCCTAACTGTAGCATGACCATGCTCGTGGTCATGTTGATTAAGAAAACTCCACAAACTCTCTTTAAATCATGGATAGCTTTGAGTACTAATTGTGTAGTGGAAAATTAAGACATGCTTAAGCAAATAGACAACAACTGTGATCGTTGTGCATCTCTAAAAGTGTAAATGAACATACAGAGTGACTCACCAGATGCACTTAGTGATTAAAATTTAAACTTACTTATCATTAGTGCTTCCCCACACTTAAAGATTACTCTCACTCTCTTCAAATAAGCTTAGAAACTCTCCTTAAGATTTGCAAATTTCTAAAAATAATAGACTTAGGATAGTGATAACGAAAAGAAAATAAAAGAAACAATACGTACTTAAGTTAGACATGGGTTGCCTCCTATGAAGCGCACTTGTTTAACGTCGTTGGCTCGACACTCTTCATGTTCTTCAACTAAGTCTCTAACAGTTAGAGATCCAATTCCTCCCTATCTTCGGCACCACTTGCTTTGGATTAAACTAGCCGCTATCAAATATGGTGTAAATAAGTCTAGTGTCAAGAAGTTTGATCACATCCTTCATATTAGGATTTAGCCTTCTCTATAGTTACACTATAGGCTTAAATCCTTCTTCTAATAAAATTTTATGAGTACAGAAGAAGGGATCAATACCTTTTATATTAGATATTTTCCAAATGATGGCTCGCTTGTGTACGCTTAAGATCATGAGTAATTGGTCTTTTTGCTCTTGAGATAAATCTGAGGCTATAATAACTGACAGGCTAAAGTCTTCTACAAAGAAAGCATATTCTAGATACTCTGGTAATTGTTTCAATTCCAACGCTAGCAGCTCTTCTATAGAAGTTTTAAGTCTTGCCTCATTTTATGTTCTCAACTTTTTAAACCAATGTTGAGGTGTAACATTTTCTGAAGCATCAAGCTGCTTAATGAGTAGTGCAACCTTTAGGTTATTTACATCCTTCTTCTCCTCCAATGTCAAGCTCAGCTTTGACTCATCTTTACTGAGAGCTTCCTTTATATGCTCATTTATTGACATATCAACAACATCAATAGAGTAACAAGAGTCACTAATGCACATACCATGTTTCATAGTAGTAGCCATTTAGATTACCATCTCTTCATCACCGATTCCCAAAGTAAGCTTACCTCCTTCCACATCAACCATTGCCTTGGCGGTAGCTAGGAATGGTCTCCCAAGTATCAAAGAGATATCCCCATCCTCATTTATTTCTAGAATTATAAAGTCGACAGGGTAGATGAAATTCCCTACCTTTACTAAGAAATCCTTGATTGTCCCCTTAGGAATCTTTATAAAGCGGTCAACAAGCTGCAAACTCATCCTAGTAGGTGTTAGGTCAGAAAGTCCTAACTTCTTGAAAAAGGAGTATGGCATTAAATTAATGCTGGCCCCAAGATCAGCTAGGACCTTATCAACTGAAGTATCACCTATGATACATGGAATTGTGAAACTACTCGAATCCTATAGCTTTGGAGGAAGTTTATTCTGAATGATAGATGAGTAATTTGCATCAACTTCTACGGTAGACACATCCTCCAACTTCCACTTGTTAGATAAAAGCTCCTTTAGGAACTTAGCATAATTTGGCATTTGTGAAAGTGCCTCTACAATGAGAATGTTAATGTATAGTTGTTTAAATAAGTCAAGGAATTTACCAAACTGCTCCCTGTTTTTACTCTAGTTAAGGCGAGCTAGATAAGGGGTTTTTAGCACATATTCTTTGATAGCCGGTGGTGATCTCCTCTCAGGACATGTTTTCTCAAGTGTCATTTTCTCCTTTTCAATTGGTTGATTATCCTCTTGCTTCTTTTCATGCTACTATTCAGATGGTAACTCTTTCCCACTTCTTAATGTAATGGCTTTTACCTATTCCCTTGGATTGTTTTCTGTGTTGCTGGGAAGAGAGCCGGGTTGTCTCTTAGACATCATCTTAGCCAATTGGCCAATTTGCTTCTCAAGATTGTGAATTGAGGCCTCTTGATTATGATGTCTTGCATTAGAGCTTTAAATAAATTGACTCAGAATATCCTCCAAGTTACTCTTTTTTTCTTGTTAAGGCGATTGCGTTGAAGGAAGCAGTAAAGGCTGATAAAGTGGCGGTCGTTGCTTTGAGTACCCTGGTGGCTGTAGATTAGCTCTCCTATAGTCCTGGTTTCCATAAGATAGATTCGGATGGTCTCTCATCCTCGGATGGTAGGTGTTACAATACTGATTATACTACTGTTTATTCGAATTTCCAAGATAATCTACCAGCTCATATTGCTCAAAAAGATTCACACCCTCCTCAAGATAAACTTGATGCTGTTGTTGTGGTCCTTAGGGATTCTTGAGAGTTGTAGTATAGTGGTGAGTATTCCCGCATGTCACGCGAGTGACCCGGGTTCGATCCCCAGCAACGGCGCCAAAAACTTGATCGTTGCCAATCGTAGTTTTAATAAATTGAATTCTTGTTCTTAATCCTACTACGAAGCAATAGGCAAGTGCACCTATCATAGCATAATATAGCGAGTAAGCACAAGGTCGTCCCTCAGAGATACACCAACTACTAGTACTAACTCCGTTCCTATTATCTAACCGCCGCTTAATAATGTTGGTTGAAACTTAATTACTCTAATCTTAAAACTAATAACTCACTAACAACAATGGTTCTGAAGATTTATCAATTAACAAAAGCAACCTAGATCTTATTCTACTCCTTCTCTATCATGTAATTCATTAGATTTATGAAGATTGTCGTAATTGACTTCTTATACTGTCGAATTCTCTAGTCAAGTTAACTACTTTCTCAAGTATATTAACCTATCTAATCCTAGGTTTTTCAAATAGGATCTCTCTTTAGTTAATAGCAACCTAGAATTGCATAAAGCACATGAATTCGCATCAAAATAATCGATGTAAACAGAAGACTCTTGTTTCCTATCTCTAGAAGAACAATCAAATCTCATTAATTGCATTAAATCTAATCATAAGAGAAATTTCTCAACTAACTAATATGATATCATGCATAAATTCATATTCCGGATCTATGAATCTAAGAAACAATTGAAGGGCATGCAATTAATCATAAGAAAGCCAACAACTTCGCATTAATGACCGAATCTTCATCACATGACAGAGAAGTTTCAAATAAAATCTAGATCTAGGATCTACTCCTCCATAAATTGGACAAAAGAAATGCAATTACTAGAAGAATAAATAAAATTCATAGTCACAACCCTTAAAGATAGAATCTTCTTCTTCGTGGGTCTTCAATCTCCCTTGGAATTGACAGAATCTTCTTTCCCTTGCTGTTATGAGAGTCAGAGAAAATAAAAAATTCGTAAAACTCTCGTTCTAGGGTAAACTAACGGTCTATTTATACATGTACCCCGGTTGGATATATACACGAGCGGATACACGAGTAGTGTATCTCATGCTTGCTTCCAAGTGTCCTTATGTGAATATACACGAGCAAGTACATGGGAGTGTACATTGGTCGTGTATTTGAAACATCATTGAAGAAAAGCAAAACTTAGATACACAAGCAAAGTACATGGGCGTGTACTTTGCTCGTGTACTTTCCAGACATCCGTTTCAATATACACAAGTAAAACAGCAAAGTGCATGGGCGTGTATCTCGCTTCTGTACTTTCCAAAAAAAATTTCTTCACATGTAATGTATCCAATTCCTTCCAAACTTGCTCCGACTCTTCAAAACTCCTTCCCTTAGCTCCAAAATACTCTAGAGGATCCTGAAATTAACATTCATTCCATTAAGCATCCTTTTCTTCAATAAATCATCTAAAAATTCAACAATAAAGCACAATTTCGTTACTCTAGATAAGGGTATTTTGCGACTTATCAAACTTCCCCACACTTAAATCTTTGCTTGTCCTCAAGAAAAATAAAACATTAATCAAACTTCTCATTAATCATGATTATCGTTACCAAATAATACGACTCAGACATTAGCATTTATGAATTTTAATCTTTAAAGCTCAATGCAATCTCTCAATCTAATGAGTGTGCTTCTCACCTTGTCATGAAAGTATTGTAACAAAGATACTTTAGTCAAATTTCTAGGATTAAGTAAACCAAGCTTTACCCTCATCATTTAACAACGGCTTTCATGATAAAAATTAGACACAAGATCAATCAGAGCCAAAGGAAACTTGGGACATTTCAACCACCACTAAAGAGTCTATAATCTTCTCAATTATCTCTCTAAGTAAAACAATCAATAATGAAAGTACATTGCATTTATGTTTCCCCTAGATTCCTCCTCCTTTTTAGTTGATCTCTTCAAAGATTTTATTCTTTTGTAATAGTTCACTATTTTTGATGGGAATCAAAATCCGACAAGACCTATCATTAGGACAAAAATTGAAGGATTTCAAATCTTGGCAATGAGGGCCCATTTCAAGCAAATCAACCTCGGAATAAATTATTATCTAACCTCTTTTATCTTATTCATGAATTGTATATTCCAACAGGTATGCTTATTTGGTTTCACAAGGCGATGGATAAACTCACTAAGACTCAGCTTGTGGGTTATCTATGGACCGACCTGAACCGGCGATGAGTTGAACCGACGGATTCTATCATGAAGCTAGCCTGCCGAAGATTATTTTCTTTACTTGTAATTTATGTTTGAACCATTTATTTTGTAAGCTTTATGGGACATTTTATTTGGTTGTATTTTACCTTTAGGACCGGCCACCCTATAGTGGCATAGTTGTGATTTTTTAGTCATTCTAACCCTAAAGGGTGCAAGTATAAATACTTGCAAATTAGGGTTTTTGAGGAGCTTTTTGATATTTGAGAAAAAAACACCCCTTTTGCCGTGAGAGAGAGTGCCTCTTTCAAGCAATTGCTCTTATCAATTTCCTTAGTGAAATTGTGGCGAGTAGGCTTGGATTTGTTGTGTGTTATATCAACAAATTACAAGTTGATCCTAATTCCAAACTAGTGAGTCATATCTAGTGAGGATTTAGTTACTTTTATGTACTTTTTGTTCTTATGAAATTAGGGTTCTAATTTCGAAATTTGAAAGCACCTTTGAATTGAATTTGAATACCATTTCGTTTTCCCTTCTAGCAGTCGTCATTTGATATATTGTAATTCATCACAATTTCGGAATTTCATTTGGAAATTTGAGGCTTTTCCTTTGTTTGTGGCGTGGATGATCATTGACAATTCATCCCTTTTAGTTGATTGTGCTTGACCCCCCTTTAGGCACATCATCTTTTGGTATCAGAGCTTAAGGTTTAAGAGGAGGGATTGTTGAATTTGAGATTTTTGATCCTTATATTGTTATCTTCCTATTGCCGTGAGTTGCTTATGGTTAAGAGGAGGAATTGTTGCAATTAGGATTGTCCTTTGTTTCCATCTTGCCGTGAGTTAATTGAAGGTATATGAGAAGGGTTTTGTTGATTGAAGTTTTGGGAATTGAAAGTTTTTGGTATTACCTTTGTGAACCGAATTGCAAGGGAGTGGAAATTCGGATCAAGTGAATGTATTTTTTTGTTGTTGTTACCTTGATGTTTACGTGATTGATCCTTGTTGAAATTGAGGATTAATTGAATTGTTTGTATTGGTACTAATTGGCGTGAGTATCTTACTTGGGAAGTTGAAACTTGTTGTTTTAGAAGTGGACATCTTGTTGTAATTTTTTGTCTTGACTTCACCGTGAAGGAGAGGAAGGTAGTGCAATTTCGGAAGTGCAAATTGTGTAGGAAGGGAATTGTGTTTGTTTTTGCATTGTTGAATTCAGAATTGTGGAGGATATTTGCAATTTTCCAGATTTAATTAGTGTGTAAGAAAGGAAGTTATTTGATTTCAAAACAAGCATTAAGAGTGAAGGAGTTAATTGTGCTTGTTTGAATTTGAAAATTTGCATCTTACCAAATGTGGAGGAGTTGCAATTAGTAAAGTGAATTGATTTTCAAATTTAAATGCTGCCTTCTTATGTTTATTTCGGTTGAAGAATGTTATACAAGTGGAGAAATGCACCGTGATTGAGTAGGAGCATATATGGTGTTGTGTTGTGCAAATTGGAAGTGAAAGTGTATAATTTCCAGATTTGAATTGTGTGGAAGAAAAGGAAACAATTTGAATTGAAACACATCCATTTACTTCAAGTAGTTAAGAGTGGTATTGATTATATTTCATTTGAATTTGAAATTGATTCTTACCATTTGTGGCAAAGTTGCATTAAGGTTGTCACTTGTGAATTTGTTGCCGTGTATGTATGTAAGTTGCGGTGGAAGTGGAGTGTATAGTTGTTGTTGCCGTTTCTTGTTATTGTTGCCATTTAAAGGAGCATTTTAGTTAGTTTTGTTTGTTGCTACCGTGGAAGTGAAGAGTTGCAACATATTATTGTTGCGTGAATTTATTGTGTTGTATGTAAAGTGTATAAGTGGAGGAGTGAGTTGGTTTTGGCGTGAATTGTTTTTGTGAAGCAAGTGTGCTACAATTACTAGACATTACATTGGTACATCAAATAGATTGCATCCACAAAAATGTCTATTAATAGTGTGAATGGAGGAATGAGTGATGTAGCATATAGTCGAATTGGTGGAGGTCAGGGTTCTAATGTTGCAGGTGGGAGGACCTTAGATGAACATCTTCGGGACCTTAGAAAACTTGTTACTACATTAGCAACAAGGATTGATAGGATGACATTGCCACCACCACCAGTGGTACACCTTTAGGAGCCACCTAGAGCAAAGGGAGATTATCATGCTCTTCGAGAAGATAGAGTTGGTAATTTTGGACTTAAACCATTCCCAGAAATGGAATTTAGACCACCTAGAGGCTCAGAGTGTGCAGAGCTACAAATGCCTTCACTTGAAGATAAGGGTTCCACAGATGAAAGATGTCAAACACCACTGTGCCAACCTTCAGAGGTTTCTGAAGGTAATGATCAGTTGGACCAATTGTTAGAAGACTCTAGGGATTAGCATAACAGGGATGAGTCAAAGGAAACAAACTCGTTGGAAAGTGTTGAGATAGAGGAAACATCAGTCGATAATGAGTCCTTGTTTTTGTTACAGGAGAGATACATCCTAGAGATGGAGGAAAGAAAACAATCATCTACTATAGTATTTCAAATATTGGGATTCTGTAGAGATACTCCTTCAGATGGATTACTTTTGGGAAACAGAGTCTCTGCTGCATTTGAACTGCAAGATTTGAGGTCAAATCTTTTTGAGGTCTAAGGAGATGATGGGAATCAAAATCCGACAAGACCTATCATTAGGACAAAAATTGAAGGATTTCAAATCTTGGCAATGAGGGCCCATTTCAAGCAGATCAACCTCGGAATAAATTATTATCTAACCTCTTTTATCTTATTCATGAATTGTATATTCCAACAGGTATGCTTATTTGGTTTCACAAGGCGATGGATAAACTCACTAAGACTCAACTTGTGGGTTATCTATGGACCGACCTGAACCGGCGATGAGTTGAACTGACGGATTCCATCATGAAGCTAGCCTGCCGAAGATTATTTTCTTTACTTGTAATTTATGTTTGAACCATTTATTTTGTAAGCTTTATGGGACATTTTATTTGGTTGTATTTTACCTTTAGGACCGGCCACCCTATAGTGGCATAGTTGTGATTTTTTAGTCATTCTAACCCTAAAGGGTGCAAGTATAAATACTTGCAAATTAGGGTTTTTGAGGAGCTTTTTGATATTTGAGAAAAAACACCGCTTTTGCCGTGAGAGAGAGTGCCTCTTTCAAGCAATTGCTCTTATCAATTTCCTTAGTGAAATTGTGGCGAGTAGGCTTGGATTTGTTGTGTGTTATATCAACAAATTACAAGTTGATCCTAATTCCAAACTAGTGAGTCATATCTGGTGAGGATTTAGTTACTTTTATGTACTTTTTGTTCTTATGAAATTAGGGTTCTAATTTCGAAATTTGAAAGAACCTTTGAATTGAATTTGAATACCATTTCGTTTTCCCTTCTAACAATCGTCATTTGATATATTGTAATTCATCACAATTTCGGAATTTCATTTGGAAATTTGAGGCTTTTCCTTTGTTTGTGGCGTGGATGATCATTGACAATTCATCCCTTTTAGTTGATTGTGCTTGACCCCCCTTTAGGCACATCAATTTTCATCCCTTTTTTTTTTTTGGTTCAGCTGTTTAGGATCTTGCAACCCATGTAACGAGTTTTCAGCTGATAATCCTAGGCTTGCCACCCAAGTTAACGAACGTTATCCCCTCAATTGAGGGCGTTCCTATGGGCTTAATTACTCGAGTTATAGGACCCTCTCAACTTTTGCCTTTATGGTATTTCATTTTGTTACGGTAATTTCCTCGGTCGGCCGATCCCAGGCCAGACGACCTTAGGTGACCAGGTTTTAAAGGAACCCCATCGAACCTCTATTACCTTAACTTATTATTTTGACTAGTTAGTTGCAGAGTCAAACTTCGCTCTTCTGAGGGACCAAAGCTTGCTCATACTAACCAATCCTTTATTTTTCAAGTATAACATGCTTTCATTAAATTATTACTTTAAAGAGATCTTCCAAGAAGGATCACCAAGAGAATCATTTCATTTGCCCTTTCATGAAAGATTAAATGGCTCTCAAGAACTTTGAGTTTCACAGCGATTTTATCCCATAACTTTGACTAAGTATCAATGTTCCAAAGAAGACAAAGGTGACATGCACAACACTCTTTTAGAGGAATTCATTCAATAAATGCTAAAATACTACGTAATTTGCAATCATGATTTCAAAATTCGATTATCAAGCAAAAAGAAAAAAAATAGGGGAAAATTTTGAATGACTCATACAATTCAGCACAACCCTTATCAAATTTCTTTAGTATCCCCTTCCCCACACTTAGATTGAGACATTGTCCCCAATGTCTTTATCATTCAAGAACGTAATGAGAAATAAAGAGATAAAAAGAAAAAATAAAAAGAAAAGGAACTGAGACTTCCCGGGATTAAACAGGTGATGGACCAATTGCATAGCTAGTAGAATGTCGATCATCTATATCAATGAAGCTTGCCAAGGAAAGTTATGGGACCAGTTGCATTCGCAGGATGGCACCTAGATCAGTAAAGTTCAACACAATCAAAACGAAAGGTAAAAGAGTAAATAGAGATCAGTCATTATTACAGTCATCCAGCAAGGAAGAGTCTAGCTCAAGAGAAAGAGCTTCTCAAATATGCAGAATAAAATAGTTTACTTAAAGTCATTCACCATTCCGAACTAGTCTCCTCATCTTCATCATCTCCATTCCCGTCTGCTTCATCCTCTTCATCATCACTTTCCTCACCCTTGGCAATGATTGGTTCCACTTCCTCAATGGTTTCCTCAGTATCTTCTTCACTTTCTCCCTCACTTTCTCCCTCGTTTTCCTTGTCTTTATCACTGCTGGCCTTAACTTCCTCTTCAGCTTCAGAGGAAGAGGCATAAGTGGGCAAACTGGCTTGCCCCGTTGGGAAGCACTTAGCCAGCGACTGGAAAGCGTGAACTACAAATTTTCTAATTTTTTTTCTTTCTTTTTCAACCCCTGTAGTTGAACTTTCATCTCACCTTGGGTCTTCTCAATGGATGCCAAGCGGTCAAGTACTCGCTCCGATGTGGGAATAGAAGACTCACCAGGTGAAGATAAGAAAGGAGCAGCTTTGGAGGATAGTGCAAAAGGATGCGGCCTGCTAGAAGTGCGGGAAGTTCCTGTGATTTTTTTCACTCCCCACTTGGAAAATGGCCCATCAGAGATTCTTTCCTGATTGCACTTGGCGGTCTTTGGCCCAGGGTCTTGGAAAATGTCCATGCTCTTCAGCAAATGAGTGATGAAGCTGCCATAGTAAATCCCCTTAGATCGAGAGTCATATGCCTGTCTCCATATATAAAAGGCTAACTCCAACCCGATATTAATTTGATATCCATGGGAGATGCTGTAAAGATAGAAGATTTCAAAGTTATTGACAACTCCCTTACTGCTTTTTCGGGCTCCAATTGTGTTTGTCAAGAGCCAATGACAAACTTTGAGGCAATCATCCCTAATTAGAGAGGCCTTGGAGCTAGATGGAAAGTACTCTTGATCCGGGTTTCTAGTCAACTCCTCCCAACATACCTGATTGTTAACGTTAGGAGGCCAACGACAATGTAAACCTTGAAACTCAGGTGTCCGAGTAAAAGCTTCAGTGTAGAATCCCATTAGAGAACAGAACTAGCGAATAGTACAGTTGTGCTGTTGCCCATACACTTCAAAACTGAAAGAGTTGTCCTAACCTTTTTCAATTTCTGTCTTCTGTATCTGCATAGTGGATAGAAACTCAAGAGTAACATCCCTATATGCTGGTTCTTGAATGGTGAACAGGACCTCCCATGGTCCGGTGGCAAGGATCTCCTTGATTGGTTAAACTAATCCATACCCTTCCAGCATGCCCCAATCCAAATATTAATGTGCACCAAACGGTTTCTGCGAGAGAATTTCAAACCGCTTCTTGCTCCATGGCTCCTTCGCAACTCTTTGAGGGGGTGGAGCGGAGGATGAACTAGCACCATCCCGCTTCCTCTTAGCAGGGGTGGTCTTCTTCTTCTTAGTAAACTTCGGTTTAACTGCACAAGTCGTTTTGCCCATCTATCATCACTTCATCTTGCATTCCCTTAAAAAGGTCTCCCATCCTGAATTTCCCCACACTTAGAGCTTAAAAGAAGCTCTATTAAGGTGACTTTCATAGAATCCAAACTTGGTTAGCCCCTCTGTAGCTTGCTGTCCTAAGCAACATGGGTTGCCTCCTAAGAAGCGTTGTTGTTTAACGTCGTTAGCTCGACGTAATGAACCGATGGAGCTCAAATGGAGATGAGAATGAGGTTCAACTCCTCCTTTTCTTCCAAAACTGTTTTGCCCCCAAAGTAATGCTTAAGCCTTTGGCCATTCACCTTGAAAATGCCTTTCTCCGGGTGTTCCAACTCAACTGTGCCGTAGGGAAAAACCTTTTTTACCCAGAATGGACCGGACCATCTTGATTTAAGCTTCCCAGGGAACAATTTCAACCTAGAGTTGAAAAGTAATACAAAGTCCCCTTCATTAAACTGTCCATTCCATAGTAGCCGAGCATCATGAAACTTCTTGGCTTTCTCTTTGTATATATATGAATTGTCATATGCCATGAGCCACCATTCCTCTAGCTCATTAAGTTGCATCCTTCGATGTGCTCCAGACTGGCTGAGATCTAAATTGGCATATTTGATCGCCCAAAATGCCTTGTATTGAATCTCAACTGGTAAATGGTAAGCTTTGTCGTAGACCAATCGATATGGGGTAGTATCAAGGGGAGCTTTGTAAGCTGTCTGATATGCCCACAAAGCATCATCTAACTTCTCGGCCCAGTCTCGTCTATGGTGAGACACAGACTTCATTAAGATACGCTTTAGGTCCCTGTTTGAAACCTCCACTTGCCCACTATTTTGGGGCCGATACGGCGTAACAAGACGGTGAGTCACCCCATATCGCTTTAGAA
This sequence comes from Laguncularia racemosa, assembly GCA_037954665.1. Classification (NCBI taxonomy): domain Eukaryota; kingdom Viridiplantae; phylum Streptophyta; class Magnoliopsida; order Myrtales; family Combretaceae; genus Laguncularia; species Laguncularia racemosa. The sequence goes on from JBBMOL010000569.1 coordinate 35,478, forward strand.
TCTTTTCAACTTGCGAATTACAGAAGTGTGTACCTCTGTCACTTATGAGTGCCCGTGGGACCCCGAAACTACAAAAGAGCTTCTTCAAGAATTTAACAACCACCCGAGAGTCATTAGTCGACAAGGCTTGTGCTTCTACCCATTTAGAGACGTAATCCACAGCTACCAATATGTATTTATTTCCGAAGGAAGGAGGAAAGGGCCCCATAAAGTCGATGCCCCACACATCGAATACTTCACACTCTAATATGTAGTGTTGTGGCATTTCATTCCTTTTTTATATGTTACCATCCCTGATGTGCCTAATTCCACTTAAGCACAATCGAAAGAATCAAGGAAAAACACCTTAATTCACAAAACACAAACCGGTTCAATTGAGGGTGATTTCACATAAAGATTTGATGGAAAAATGATGATCCAATGATATAATTGTAATCTCTAATGATAATTTAACCAAATAACCACAATAAGGCTTGAGAATCACGTGGAAATCAGATCAAAATGAAGCAACACAAACCGTGAATTCCACTTCCCCTTTCAATACCAAATTCACATCACAATGCACTAAAAATGATAGTGAATTCAATAACTAAAAGAACAATCAATCTTACAAGATTGATGTCCACGAATTACAATAACCAATAAGTCCAAGAAAGATTCAAATCTACCCTAGATATGACTCACTAGAGAAGAAATGAACAACAACAAAGATGAATCGATATTACTCACGATTTCTCCTTGTTGCACTCGCTACAATTCCAACTTCTTGGGATTGAAATTGATAAGAGAATTTTGGAATTAGGAAACCCTAAGCCCTCTCACGAAAATGTGAAGTGTTTTTCTGCAAAATTAAGCCTACTCAAACCCTCTCTTAAGCAAGTATTTATACTTGCTACTCATAGGGTTAAAAAGTGCTCAAAATTACAAGTTTGCCACTTTTAAGGCGGCTAGCCCTAAATGAAAATTACAAGAAAATAAAAGTGTCCCAAAACCAAATACAACAAAAAATAGTTCATAAAAGTGTAAATATATAAAAGAAATGGTCTTCAAGATGCCGATCTTCTATAGGATCCATCGGCCCAACTCATCGCCGGTTCAGGTCGGTCCATGGATAACCTACAATTTGAGTTTGAGGGAGTTTGTCCATTACCCTATAGAATATGATAAGTGTGCCTGTTGGAAAACACAATACAAGAATAATAGAAAAGAGGTTAATATATAAATAATTCCGGGGTCGATCTGCTCAAAATGAGCCCTCAACGCCAAGATTTGAAATCCTTCAGTTCTTGCCCTAATGATAGGTCTTATCGGATTTTTATTCCTATCATCTCCTCGGGCCTCAAAAAGATTTGTCCTCAAATCTAGTAGATCAAATGCAGTAGAGACTTTGCTTCCTCCTAGCAAGTCACCTGAAGAAATATCTTTGCAGAATCCCAATATCTAAAATACTACAGGTGGTGATTGTCTTCTCTCCTCCATTTCCAGAATGTATCTCTTCTGCAACACAAATAATGACCCATTATCCACTAAAGTTACCCCTGTATCAACCTGTTCCACTAAAACTGTTTCCTCTTTTTCTAACTCATCTGTATGCTGCTGATGCTCATGGTCTTCTAATGGTTGGCCCAACTGCTTATTACCCTCTAAAACCTCTGAAGGTGAACATAACTGTCTCTGAACAGTCTGGCTCTCTGGTGGTCTACTCGTCTGACTATGATCATCAGGATCCTCTGAAGGTTGGCACATCGGTGTCTGACAAATTTTATGCTCTAAGGGTTGGCTCGTGCCACTAGAGCCCTCAAGAACCTTTGAAGGTTGGCATACTTGCGTCTGCACAATTTGGTCCTCCCCATCTAGGTAATCATCTGCGGAACCCCTACCATCAAATGAAGGCATCTATAGCTTCGCACACTCTGGTCCTCGAGGTGGTCTAAATTCCCTGTCCGGATATGGATTAAGCCTAAAATTATCATCTCTATCTTCCCTAAGAGCATGATAATCTCCCTTTGCTCTAGGTGGTGCCATAAGGTTTACCACAGGTAGTGGCGGCAATGTCATCCTATCAATCCTTGTTGCTAATGTAGCAACAAGTGTGGAAAGGTCCCGAAGTTGTTCATCTAGAGTTCTTCCATTTGTATTTCGACGACTTGGTCTGCTACCCACTTGGCTATTGGCGTCATTGCCAATGTACCCATTTACACTATCATATGACATGCTTGTGGATGCGATTTATCTAAAGTACAAATGTAAGCTCAAATAATTTGTAGCACACTCCCTTCACTTCACCACGTCACAGTAACAAGTTTGGATAACAACACACACACTTGTACACCCACGGTGCAACAAGTCACCAATGCAATAAATACTTTTTATCACTTCAAGTATATTAGAATAAGTGAAGCACAAATAAATACTTCTAAGTAGTTAAGAAATTAAATTCAACTCACAAGTGTTAAAGTAATAAGTTCAATTACTTTCACACTTTAATGTTTGTTTTTGAATTCAAATTCTACTACTTCAATTTTCCTTTATTGCTACGGTTTCACACCTACAATTGATCTTGATGTGCAGCACCTTTAATCCACATAAATCCACAAATTTACACCACCACACACACCGTCAATCACGGTGCACTCACTCCACCAATAACTCCACGGCAACAACACAAACAACAACAATAATTAAGATGTATCACTTCCACGGCAACAATAAGGTGAATATTGATTACAAGTAGTCTTCAACTTCCATGGGAAATAATGAAGACAAAAGATTAATAAGTAGCTTTCCCAAAATGAATTCCGAATCCCACTATAGGTAGCAACTTTCAATTTGAAATTCAAATAACTTCACTTATTGCAAGCCTTCCTCAATTGGTAACAATGAATTCAAATTCAAATAGCAATCATTAACTTCCACAACTTAATTGCATATGATTTGAATTCAAATAATTCCTTACTAACCAAACTTAATGTAATCTGCAAATTTTACTTCACAAATTCAGAATTACACAATGGAATTCAAACAACAAACTTCACAACTCCTTACGCCACAAGCTACTTCACGGCAACAATTGGTAAGTTTCACAATTTAAAAAAAAAAATGCTAAAGTAACTTCACTTTGTACTTCTGCTCTTCCACGTGAATTAGTGTCCACAAAGTGATATAATAACCTTCCCAAATCAACTCCAAAAACCAGCAAATCAATTCCCAATCCAAAACAATTTCGCAATATCAAACAACAACAACAACACAATTTCGGTTTTCACTTGATCAACCCTATTTGATGATCACTTCCACGAAATTGAATACAACCAATTCCCTTCTCTCAACAAGAGCTCTGATACCAAAAAGATGATGTGCCTAAACACACTTAAAAGCACATCCAAAGGACTTAAGAAAAACTATCTCAAGTCAAGGCAAAATCGGATCCAAAAATGGCACTTTTCAAATGAACCCTAATGATGAAAGGATGAAATTCAAACAACCAATGATATAATCAGAATACTTCAATGAAAATGCCATCTAACAACACTCTACTTTCATGTAATCCACGCAAATGAAGCCTCAATTTGACAAAGAAAAACCGTAACAAAACAATCCCTTTCCAATGGTGAAAATCACATTATCAAGGAAATCCTTAAAGATGAATTGGATCAATATGATAATTCCTTCAAATAATCACAAGAATTCGTGAATAACAACAAGGATATCTGACCAAGAAATATCTCAATTCAACCCTAGATATGACACACTAGAGAAGAAAAGCAATCACAATCAAGATGTTGCACTCTTATCAATTTCAATAAAAGATTATGTGCCTAAACACACTTAAAAGCACATCCAAAGGACTTAAGAAAAACTATCTCAAGTCAAGGCAAAATCGGATCCAAAAATGGCACTTTTCAAATGAACCCTAATGATGAAAGGATGAAATTCAAACAACCAATGATATAATCAGAATACTTCAATGAAAATGCCATCTAACAACACTCTACTTTCATGTAATCCACGCAAATGAAGCCTCAATTTGACAAAGAAAAACCGTAACAAAACAATCCCTTTCTAATGGTGAAAATCACGTTATCAAGGAAATCCTTAAAGATGAATTGGATCAATATGATAATTCCTTTAAATAATCACAAGAATTTATGAATAACAACAAGGATATCTGACCAAGAAATATCTCAATTCAACCCTAGATATGACACACTAGAGAAGAAAAGAAATCACAACAAAATGAAATTGATATAACTCACAATTTCAAGATGTTGCATTTGCCACAATTTCAACTTCTTGGGATTGAAATTGATAAGAGAATTTGGAATTAGGAAAACCCTAAGCCCTCTCACGAAATGTGAAGTGTTTGTTCTGCAAAATAAGCCTCCTCAAACCCTCTCTTAAGCAAGTATTTATACTTGCTACTCCTAGGGTTAAAAAGTGCTCAAAATTACAAGTTTGCCACTTTTAAGGTGGCTAGCCCTAAATGAAAATTACAAGAAAATAAAAGTGTCCCAAAACCAAATACAACCAAAAATAGTTCATAAAAGTGTAAATATATAAAAGAAATGGTCTTCAAGATGCTGGTCTTCTATAGGATCCATCGGCCCAACTCATCGCCGGTTCAGGTCGGTCCATGGATAACCCACAATTTGAGTCTGAGGGAGTTTGTCCATTGCCTTATAGAATATGATAAGTGTGCCTGTTGGAAAACACAATACAAGAATAATAGAAAAGAGGTTAATATATAAATAATTCTGGGGTCGATCTGCTCAAAATGGGCCCTCAACGCCAAGATTTGAAATCCTTCAGTTCTTGCCTTAATGATAGGTCTTGTCGGATTTTTATTCCTATCATCTCCTCGAGCCTCAAAAAGATTTGTCCTCAAATCTAGTAGATCAAATGCAGTAGAGACTTTGTTTCCTCCTAGCAAGTCACCTGAAGAAATATCTTTGCAGAATCCCAATATCTGAAATACTACAGGTGGTGATTGTCTTCTCTCCTCCATTTCCAGGATGTATCTTTTCTGCAACACAAATAATGACCCATTATCCACTAAAGTTACCCCAGTATCAACCTGTTCCACTGAAACTATTTCCTCTTTTTCTAACTCATCTGTATGCTGCTGATGCTCATGGTCTTCTAATGGTTGGCCCAACTGCTTATTACCCTCTAAAACCTCTGAAGGTGAACATAACTGTCTCTAAACAGTCTGGCTCTCTGGTAGTCTGCTCGTCTGACTATGATCATCAGGATCCTCTGAAGGTTGGCACATCGGTGTCTAACAAATTTTATGCTCTAAGGGTTGGCTCGTGTCACTAGAGCCTTCAAGAACCTTTGAAGGTTAGCATACTTGCGTCTGCATAATTTAGTCCTCCCAGTCTAGGTAATCATCTGTAGAACCCCTACCATCAAATGAAGGCATTTGTAGCTTCGCACACTCCGGCCCTCGAGGTGGTCTAAATTCCCTGTCTGGATATGGTTTAAGCCCAAAATTATCATCTCTATCTTCCCTAAGAGCATGATAATCTCCCTTTACTCTAGGTGGCGCCTGAAGGTTTACCACAGGTGGTGGTGGCAATGTCATCCTATCAATCCTTGTTGCTAATGTAGCAACAAGTGTGGAAAGGTCTCGAAGTTGTTCATCTAGAGTTCTTCCATTTGTATTTCGACAACTTAGTCTGCTACCCACTTGGCTTTTGGCCTCATTGCCAATGTACCCATTTACACTATCATATGACATGTTTGTGGATGCGATTTATCTAAAGTACAAATGTAATCTCAAATAATTTGCAGCACACTCCCTTCACTTCACCACATCACAATAACAAGTTTGGATAACAACACACACACTTATACACCCACAGTGCTACAAGTCACCAATGTAATAAATACTTTTTATCACTTCAAGTATATTAGAATAAGTGAAGCACAAATAAATACTTCTAAGTAGTTAAGAAATTAAATTCAACTCACAAGTGTTGAAGTAATAAGTTCAATTACATTCACACTTTAATGTTTGTTTTTGAATTCAAATTCTACTACTTCAATTTTTCTTTCTTGCCACAGTTTCACACCTACAATTGATCTTGATGTGCAGCACCTTTAATCCACATAAATCCACAAATTTACACCGCCACTCACACCACTACATACACATAACACTTTACGGTGCAACAAATTTTTCTACTTTCCAAAAGTCACTCCCACTGCAACAACACAAATACAACACTCCACTTCCACGGTAACAATAAGAAATGGCAACAACAACAAATACACTCCCACTTCCCACAATTTAATCCACAATTCACAACAAATGGCAGCTTAATTCAAATTCAAAATGAGATCATTAATTGCAATATTCCACCAATGGTAAGGATCCACTTTCAAATTCAAATGAACACACAATTAAACAATGACTTAATGTGTGTTTCGAAATTCAAATTGCTTCCTTAACTCACACCTCAAATCTGGAAATTGCAAATGGTTTCTCCCCAATTCAGAATTACACAATGGAAATCACAACAACAAACTTCACAACCTCCTTCACACCACAACTAGTCACGGCAAGAATAAGGTAATTTTTTGCAAGTCCTAAAAGTTGTTGAATTAAACAACACTCTATGCTACTGCCCTTCCACGAGATTATTGACCATAAAATGATACAACAACCTTCCCAATCCAACTCCAACAATTAGTAAATTAAAGCTCCAACCAAGGTAATTTCGTAAGTCACAAACTACACAACACAATTGCGGTTCACAATTTGATTAACCCTAATTGAAGATGAATATCACAAAATCAAATAACCATAAATCCCTTCTCTCAACATGTGCTCTGATACCAAAACATGATGTGCCTAATTCCACTTAAGCACAATCAAAAGAATCAAGGAAAAACACCTTAATTCACAAAACACAAACCGGTTCAATTGAGGGTGATTTCACCTGAAGATTTGATGGAAAAATGATGATCCAATGATATAATTGTAATCTCTAATGATAATTTAACCAAATAACCACAATAAGGCTTGAGAATCACGTGGAAATCAGATCAAAATGAAGCAACACAAACCGTGAATTCCACTTCCCCTTTCAATACCAAATTCACGTCACAATGCACTAAAATTGATAGTGAATTCAATAACTAAAAGAACAATCAATCTTACAAGATTGATGTCCACGAATTACAATAACCAATAAGTCCAAGAAAGATTCAAATCTACCCTAGATATGACTCACTAGAGAAGAAATGAACAACAACAAAGATGAATCGATATTACTTACGATTTCTCCTTGTTGCACTCGCCACAATTCCAACTTATTGGGATTGAAATTGATAAGAGAATTTTGGAATTAGGAAACCCTAAGCCCTCTCACGAAAATGTGAAGTGTTTTTCTGCAAAATTAAGCCTACTCAAACCCTCTCTTAAGCAAGTATTTATACTTGCTACTCATAGGGTTAAAAAGTGCTCAAAATTACAAGTTTGCCACTTTTAAGGTGGCTAGCCCTAAATGAAAATTACAAGAAAATAAAAGTGTCCCAAAACCAAATACAACAAAAAATAGTTCATAAAAGTGTAAATATATAAAAGAAATGGTCTTCAAGATGCCGGTCTTCTATAGGATCCATCGGCCCAACTCATCGCCGGTTCAGGTCGGTCCATGGATAACCTACAATTTGAGTTTGAGGGAGTTTGTCCATTGCCCTATAGAATATGATAAGTGTGCCTGTTGGAAAACACAATACAAGAATAATAGAAAAGAGGTTAATATATAAATAATTCCGGGGTCGATCTGCTCAAAATGGGCCCTCAACGCCAAGATTTGAAATCCTTCAGTTCTTGCCCTAATGATAGGTCTTGTCAGATTTTTATTCCTATCAATCCCTCTGGCATCAGTCAGATCGAGCTATATATCTCTAGGCATCCCTAAACAATGACGGCCAGTAAAATCCTGCTTCCAATACTTTGTACGTCGTCCTATTAGCACTATGATGTCCTCCCATTGGCCCACTGTGACAGTGGAATAAGATTTTCCATCCTTCTTCATGGGAAACACACCTTCGAATCATCTGATCAGCACAAATTCTGAATAAATGTGGATCCTCCCAGTAGTAATACTTTAATTCGGTGAAAAATTTCTTCTTCTGCTGCTTGTTCATATCCTTTGGAAGGGCCCTTGCCACTAGGTAATTGGCAATATCAGCAAACCATGGGATGATATCATCTTCAACGGTCTTGATGGCATACAATCATTCCTCAGGGAACTTATCGTTGATCTCAACTTCGTTCGGTCTTTCTAAACAGGGATTCTCCAAACGTGACAGGTGGCCGGCTGCTAGATTTTCGGCACCCTTTTTATCTTTTATCTCAAGATCAAACTCTTGAAGAAGTAAAATCCACTGAATGAGGCGTGGCTTTGCATCCTGTTTTGTTAGCAAGAATTTCAAGGCTGAATGATCTGTGTATACGATGACCTTAGATAAGATGAGATATGGTCTGAACTTGTCAAAAGCAAAGACAACTACCAGCAACTCCTTCTCAGTGGTTGTATAGTTTTCTTGTGTAGGAGTGAGTGTTTTGCTAGCATAATGAATGGGTTGAAAGTATTTGTCCTTTCGCTAACCTAGAACAACTCCCACAGCCGAGTCACTAGCATCACACATAATCTCAACGGGAACGTCCCATGTTGGTGTGACCATGATAGGTGCAGTGATGAGTTTTTGCTTGAGGAGTTCAAATGCATCAATGCATTCCTGGTTGAAGTCAAAGGAGGTATCCTTCTCCAAGAGTTTTGTCATCGGCCTAGCAATTTTTGAAAAATCTTTAATGAATCGTCGATAGAACCCTGCATGGCCAAGAAAACTTCGTATTGCCTTAATTGAAGATGGTGGGGGCAATTTAGAAATTGCTTCAATCTTTGCCTCATCCACTTCTATGCCTTTCTTGGAGATTTTATGGCCCAAAACAATACCTTCTTTTGCCATAAAATGACACTTCTCCTAATTTAGGACCAGGTTAGTGTCTTCACAATGCTGCAACACTAACTCAAGATGGTGTAGACACTCATCAAAAGAATTCCCAAAAACAGAAAAATCATCCATGTATACTTCCATCTTGTCTCCTACCATATCCTCAAAAATAGCCATCATGCATCGCTAAAAGGTGGCTGGAGCATTGCATAATCCGAAAGGCATGCGTCGATAAGCAAAGGTCCCAAAAGGGCATGTGAATGTCGTCTTTTCCTGGTCTTCAGGTGCGATAGGAATCTGAAAATATCCAGACATCCCATCGAGGAAACAGTAATATGCATGACCAGCTAACCTTTCAAGCATTTGGTCCACAAATGGAAGAGGAAAATGATCCTTTCGAGTTGCGTCATTTAGCTTGCGGTAATTTATACAAACTCTCCATCTAGTGACAGTTCTCATCGGGATGAGTTCATTTTTTTCATTCGGTACCACTGTCATACCGCCTTTCTTCGGAACTACTTGAATGGGGCTCACCCATGAGCTATCAAAAATCGGGTAGATCATTCCTACATCAAGCAATTTGATGACTTCCTTTTTTACAACATCTCTCATATTTGGATTAAGTCGGCGCTGCGGTTGTACCACTGGCTTGACATAATCTTCCATCAAAATTTTGTGTGTACAAAACGATGGGCTAACCCCCTTTGTATCTGCAATTTTCCATGCAATTGCTTTCTTGTGTTGCCCCAGGACATGCAATAACCTTTCCTGCTGATCTTGATCCAGATTTGATGCAATTATGACTGGAAGTTTAGAATCTTCTTCCAAAAATGCATATTGAAGGTAGTCTGGCAGTTGTTTCAATTCTAGCTCAGGTGGTTCCTCAATTGAAGGTTTCGATCTCTGAATGGTGGATCTATTCATACCTTCAAAGCTTCTTTCTTCTCTCAACTCAAGATTATTATTAAGCTGATTGACAACTACTCTAATCACCATATTTTCAGGTTGCTCTTTCTAGCCATTCATCAAACACAATTCCAATGCATCACCAATCAACAGGTCTTGCAATGAATCCGAAACTGCGAAGTCAAGGTAGTCGATTGCATAGCATGTATCATCATGGTGCAGGCTTTGTTTAAGGACGTCAGGAATTTTCACTATAACCTCTTCATTTCCCACTCTCAACACTAACTTCCCATCCCCAACATCAATTATGGCTCTAGTAGTAGCCAAAAATGGCCTCCCCAATATAAGAGGGACCTCCACATCTGCTTCCAAGTCAAGGATGACGAAATCCGCTGGGAAGATGAAGTCCTGCACCTTCACTAACACATCTTCAACTACTCCTCTCGGGAATTTGACTGATCGATCGGCTAACTAAAGACTCATTTTGGTCAATTTCGGCTCACCAATACCCAATTTTTGGAACATCTTGTATGGCATCAAATTAATGCTGGCTCCCAAATCAGCCAATGCCCGTTCTTAAGATAAATTCCCTATCAGGCAAGGGATGGTAAAGCTCCCAGGATCTTTTAACTTCTTTGGGAGTTTGTTCTGAATTACCGCAGAGCATTCTCCTCCTAAAGTTACAGTGGAGAACTCTTCAAGTTTCCTTTTGTTCGATAGCAACTCTTTCAAAATTTTTGCATATCGTGGCATTTGTGATAATGCCTCAACCAGTGGAAGGTTGATATGCAATTGCTTGAATATCGTGGCATTTCTCTAGGGTTGGTTTTCGTGTTTCCCGGTAATGAACCTTGAGATCTCTCTGACAGAAGCTTAGCTATCTGACCGACCTGGTTTTCAAGATTGTGTATTGATGCCTCATGATTCCTCAGAGCCGAGTCTTGATTTTTCAGAATCAAATCTAAGGACTTCTGTCTGTCTTCTGAATCCTTGATGAATTTTGTGAGGAGATCTTCAAGTGGTGGTTTGGAACTCTGGACTAGTGGCCTTTGATAACCTGGTGGAGGATTCGGATTGCCCTTCTAAATATTACTGTTGTTAGTCCAAGAAAAATTTGGGTGATTTCTCCATTCTGGGTTATAAGTATTGATGTATGGATTGTTCTGGGGACGAATTGGGTTTCCCAAATAATCCACTTGCTCTGTTTGCCCTTCCTCACCACCTGAGGGTTCCACAATAGCCAGCTGATGTTGTGAGACAGCCAACCCGTCGATCTTTCTAGATAAAGCCTCAACTTTGGACATGATAGAAGTAGCCACATCCACTTCAAGAATGCCTACCACCTTCTTTTCTCTGCCCCTACCATGTGACCATTCATAATTATTCGCGACCATGTCTTCAAAAAGAGTCAAACTTTCTTCAGGAGTTTTATGGTTCAAGGTGCCACCAGCTGTAGCATCTACTGTTTGTCTCGTTTGATAGTTCAACCCATTATAAAATATCTGAACTTAAAGCTACTTTGGGATCCCATGGTGTGGGCATTTCCGCATTGAGTCCTTGAATCTCTCCCAGGTTTCATACAACATCTCCATGTCATACTGATGATAAGATTGAATCTCAGCTCGAAGTTTAGCGGTCTTTGAAAGAGGGAAGAATTTGTCCATAAACTTCTTAATCAGACCTTGCCATGTAGTAATGGAGTTCCTCGGTAAAGAATTCAGCCACTGCTCAGCCTTGCCTTTCAAAGAGAATAGGAAGAGCCTGAGGCCGATCGCATCATCACTAACTCCATTAAATTTGAAGGTATCGCATATCTCCAGAAAGAGTTGGATATGCGCATTTGGATCTTCATCCTGTAAACCATCAAATTGAGTATATTGCTGCACCATTTGAATCAGGGCAGGCTTAAGTTCAAAATTATTTGCCTCCACTCGAGGACGAACTATGCTAGAGCTAACGCCTATCAAGTTTGGCCTAGCAAAATCAGAATTGGTTCTAGGTCGCTCATTAACTCGGCCATCTCTATTATCAACCAGTTGATGATTCGGGGGATTCACAACAACATTTCCTTGATTCAGCTCTTGATCACAATTATTGACTTGATCAGCCATTTCTTCCTTCAGTGATTCTCCTTGAATACCAAATGATGTTGACTCAGTCGAGTGTTGCTTTTTCTGATAACGACGAATAATTTTCTTTGGCTTAGGATTAAAAACAGCAAGTTCCTTGGAGCGACTTCTGGTCATGCACTGTAAACGTAATACAAATCAATTATGAGCTCTAAATTCTCAAGAAGAAAAGGAAAAAAAAAGAAATAAATAAATTGGTTAAATCAATAAGTAAAAAGTGTTTCTAATATTGGCGTATCCCCGGCAACGGCGCCAAAAACGTGATCATTGCCAATTGTAGTTTTAATAAATTGAATTCTTGTTCTTAATCCTACTACGAAGCAATAGGCAAGTGCACCTATCGTAGCGTAATATAGCAAGTAAATACAAGGTCGTCCCTCAGAGATACACCAACTACTAGTACTAACTCCGTTCCTATTATCTAACCGCCGCTTAATAATGTTGGTTGAAACTTAATTACTCTAATCTTAAAACTAATAACTCACTAACAACAATGGTTCTGAAGATTTATCAATTAACAAAAGCAACCTAGATCTTATTCTACTCCTTCTCTAGCATGTAATTCATTAGATTTATGAAGATTGTCAAAATTGACTTCTTATATTGTCGAATTCTCTAGTCAAGTTAACTACTTTCTCAAGTATATTAACCTATCTAATCCTAGGTTTATCAAATAGGATCTCTCCTTAGTTAATAGCAACCTAGAATTGCATAAAGCACATGAATTCGCATCAAAATAATCGATGTAAACAGAAGACTCTTGTTTCTTATCTCTAGAAGAACAATCAAATCTCATTAATTGCATTAAATCTAATCATAAGAGCAATTTCTCAATTAACTAAAATGATATCATGCATAAATTCATATTTCGGATCTATGAATCTGAGAAACAATTGAAGGGCATGTAATTAATCATAAGAAAGTCAACAACTTCGCATTAATGACCGAATCTTCGTCACATGACAGAGAAGTTTCAAATAAAATCTAGATCTAGGGTCTACTCCTCCATAAATTGGACAAAAGAAATGCAATTACTAGAAGAATAAATAAAATTCATAGTCACAACCCTTAAAGATAGAATCTTCTTCTTCGTGGGTCTTCAATCTCTCTTGGAATCGACAGAATCTTCTTTCCCTTGCTGTTATGAGAGTCAGAGAAAATAAAAAATTCGTAAAACTCTCGTTATAGGGCAAACTAACGGTCTATTTATACATGTACCCCGGTTGGATATATACACGAGCGGATACACGAGTAGTGTATCTCGTTCGTGTATCTCATGCTTGCTTCCAAGTGTCCTTATGTGAATATACACGAGCAAGTACATGGGAGTGTACATTGGTCGTGTATTTGAAACATCATTGAACAGAAGCAAAACTTAGATACACAAGCAAAGTACATGGGCGTGTACTTTTCTCGTATACTTTCCAGACATCCGTTTCAATATACACAAGTAAAACAGCAAAGTGCATTGGTGTGTATCTCGCTTGTGTACTTTCTAAAATTTTTTTCTTCACATGTAATGTATCCAATTCCTTCCAAACTTGCTCCGACTCTTCAAAACTCCTTCCCTTAGCTCCAAAATACTCTAGAGGATCCTGAAATTAACATTCATTCCATTAAGCATCCTTTTCTTCAACAAATCATCTAAAAATTCAACAATAAAGCACAATTTCATTACTCTAGATAAGGGTATTTTGCGACTTATCAGTGGCTCAAAGCTTCCATCTTTGCTACTAATGTAGTCATGACATCTACTTCATACATTCCTATTGCTTTCTGCTTACTCTTGCCACGACCCTACTGGTAATTATTTCTTGCCATATCAGCAAATAGCTTCAATTAATCTTCCAGAGTTTTAGTATTTAAAGTACTGCTAGCTACGGCTTCTACCAAGTGACATGTAGCTAGATTTAACCCATTAAAAAATGTCTGAACTTGATTATGTCCATCTCTGCCAAGCATCATATATTGTTTCATGATCTTGTTGAGTGAAAGAAGAGATGTCATTCTGGAGCTTGGCGATCTTACATGGTGGAAAATAATTATCCAAAAACTCCTTTACTATATCATCCCATGTAGTCAAAGCCTCGAGACCCAATGATTGAAGCCATGTCTTAGCCTTCCCCCTTAATGAAAATAGGAACAATCTTATACGTGCTACTTCATCCATCACCCCATTGTTCTTGAAAGTTTCTCAAATCTCCAAGAATGTCTGAATGTAAGCAAGAGGATCTTCATTAGGTAGTCCATCAAACTAATAGTATTGTTGTAGAAGTTGAATCACCACGCCTTTGATCTCGAAATTGTTAGTGACAAGAATAAAAATCCGATAAGACCTATCATTAGTGCAAGAACTAAAGGAATTCGAATTTTGGCGATGAGGGCCCATTTTGAGCAGATCGACCCCGGAATTATTTATAACTTAACCTCTTTTCTATTATTCTTGTATTGTGTTTTCTAACAAGCACACTTATCATATTTTATAGGGAAATGGATAAACTCCCTCAGACTCAACTTGTGGGTTATCCATGGACTGACCTGAACCGGCCATGAGCCGGGCCGATGGATCCTATCGAAGACCGGCATCTTGAAGACCATTTATTTTATATATTTCTTCTTTTATGAAATATTTTGGTTGTATTTTAGTTATGGGACACTTTTATTTCCTTGTAATTTTCATTTAGGGTTAGCCACCTTAAAAGTGGCAAACTTGTAATTTTGAGCACTTTTTAACCCTAGGAGTAGCAAGTATAAATACTTGCTTAAGAGAGGGTTTGAGGAGGCTTATTTTTGCAGAACAAAAACTTCTTTTCACGTGAGAATTAGGGTTCCTAATTGTCATCTAAACTCTTATCAATTTCAATCCCAAGAGTTGAAATTGTGGCGAGTGCAACACTTTGAAATTGTGAGTTGTATCAATTTCAATTTGTTGTGATTTCTTTTCTTCTCTAGTGTGTCATATCTAGGGTTGAATTGAGATAGTTCTTTGTTAGAAATACATCTTATTGTTGACAAATTATTGTGTTTATTTGAGGTACTTTGCAATTGAATTTGAATCTTCATTGAAGAATTCCCTTAAAAATGTGTACTTCACTATTGGAAAGGAGTTCTTGGAATTGAGGTTTTCTTTTAATTTGTGGAATATTTTCGTGGATTATATGAGATTAGGGTGTTGTTAGAAGATATTATCATTAAGGTTTCACAATTGCATCATTGAACATTTGGATTTCCTTTGTATCTTCATTAGGGTTCACGTGAAATTGCCCCTTGTGGATCCGGTTTCACCTTGACTTGAGATTGTTTATTCTTGAGTCTTTTAAATGTGCTTCTAAGTGGATTTTGGAACATCATCTTTTTGGTATCAAAGCTTGTGGTTGTGAGAAGGGATGATGTGATTTTGAATTTTGGAAATTTAGGGTTCATGTTCTTACATCATCAATTCCAAAATTGCGGGTAAATTGAAATTGTTGTTGTAGTTGTTTGAAGTGGAGTGAATTGTCTTGAGTAGGAGTTGAATTTGCTGCATGTTGGAGTGATTTTGAAGTACTTGTTGAAGCTTCTATGTTGTGGACTTCACCGTGAAGGAAGAGGAAAGATAGTGCATTTTTTTAGTGCAATTTCGGAAGTGCAATTGTGTAGGAAGAGAATTGTGGTTCTTACATTGTTTGAATTCGGAATTAGGGAGAACATTTGCAATTTCCAGATTTGATTAGTGTGTAAGAAGGGAAGTTATTTGATTTCAAATCAAGCATTAAGAGTGAAGGAGTTAAGTGTGTTTGTTTGAATTTTAAAAAATTGCATCTTACCAAATGTGGAGGGGTTGCAATTAGTGAAGTGGTTTGATTTTCAAATTTAATTTGCTGCCTTCTTATGTAAGTTGCGGATTGGATTTGTATTTGAAGTGAAGAATTTTGCAACGTGATTATCCTTGAAATTGCTTTGAGAAAGAGTAATGAATTGAAAAAGTTTTGTGTTGCATGTGACGTGTATGTTGTTGTAAGTTGCGGTTGATAAATTGTGTAGAATTGGAGAAGTGCACCGTGTGTGTGAAGGTGTTTGTGTGGTGTTGTGTTGTGCAAATTGGAAGTGGAAGTGTACAATTTTCAAAATTTCATTGTGTGGGATAATAGGGAATTTATTTGAAATTCAAACACATCCATTAAGTTGAGGAAGTTATTAAGTGGTATTGATTGTGTTCCATTTGAATTTGAAATTTGATTATTACCATTTGTGGAAAGTGCATTAGGGATGTTTATTTGAATTTGTTGCCATGTTGTAGAGTTGTGTGTTTTAAGGTGCTGCACATCAAGATCAATTGTAGGTGTCAAACCGTGGCAAGAAAGGAAAATTGAAGTAGTAGAATTTGAATTCAAAAACAAACATTAAAGTTTGAAAGTAATTGAACTTATTACTTCAACACTTGTTAGTTGAATTTAATTTCTTAACTACTTGGAAGTATTTATTTGTGCTTCAATTATCTCACTTAACTTTATTTGAAGTACCAATAAACATTTCTTGTATTGGTTGAGTGTGAGCACTGTGGGTGTGTAAGGGTGTGTTGTCGTGGTGTGGTGAAGTATATTGAGGTTGTTAAAATTAGTAAGCAAAAATGTCAAGTGAGTTGTATTTGTCTACTAACATATTGCATCGGGACTTGACTTCCTTTCAAACCATTGATGAGGGACAAAGAGAAAACTTGTTCCATACTTCTTGTAGGGTACAAGGAAACTTGTGAGCAATTATTATTGATGGTGGTAGTTGTACTAATGTTGTAGCTGCATCATTAGTATCAAAGTTGAAACTTGAAACTATCCCACATCCCAAACCCTATACATTACATTGGTTGAATGATCAGGATGGTCTTTGTGTGACCGAAAAGGCTAGGGTACCCTTCAGTATAGGGGACAAGTACTATGATGAGCTTGAATGTGATATTCTTCCTCTTTGTGCATCCCATATATTCTTAGTAGACCATGGTTGTATGACAGGATGGTATTACATGATGGGCATAGAAATACTTATATGTTTAAAAAGGATGGTAAACGTATAGTATTGAACCCTACGTCACCATTAGAGGTCCAGGAGATGCAAAGACAAATAAAACAACCATCACAGGTTTGTGAGGATCATAGCCACATGATCAAACCTTCAGAGAACCAAACTGTGCAGACGCAGGTATGCCAACCTTCAAAGGTTCTTGAGGGCTCTAGTGACACGAGCCAACCCTTAAAGCATAAAATTTGTCAGACATCGATGTGCCAACCTTCAGAGGATCTTGTTGATCATAGAAAGACGAGCAGACCACCAGAAAGCCAGACCGTTCAGAGACAGTTATATTTACCTTCAGAGGTTTCAGAGGGTAATGAGCAGTTGGGCCAACCATTAGAAGACCATGAGGATCAGCAACATACAGATGAGTTAGAAAATGAGGAAATGGTTTCAATGGAACAGGTTGATATAGGGGTGACTTTATTGGATAATGGAGCATTATTTGTGTTGCAGATGAGATACATCTTAGAAATGGAGGAGAGAAAACAATCACCACCTGTAGTATTTCAAATATTAGGATTCTACAAAGATACTTCTTCAAATGGATTACTAGGAGAAAACAAAGTCTCTATTGCATTTGACCTGCCAGATTTGAGGACAAATCTTTTTGAGGCCCGAGGAGATGATAGGAATAAAAATCCGATAAGACCTATCATTAAGGCAAGAACTAAAGGAATTCGAATTTTGGCGATAAGGGCCCATTTTGAGTAGATCGACCCCAGAATTATTTATAACTTAACCTCTTTTCTATTATTCTTGTATTGTGTTTTCCAACAGGCACACTTATCATATTTTATAGGGCAATGGACAAACTCCCTCAGACTCAGCTTGTGGGTTATCTATGGACCGACCTAAACCGGCCATGAGCTGGGCTGATGGATCCTATCGAAGACCGGCATCTTGAAGACCATTTCTTTTAGATATTTCTTCTTTTATGAACTATTTTGGTTGTATTTTGGTTATGGGACACTTTTATTTCCTTGTAATTTTCATTTAGGGTTAGTCACCTTAAAAGTGGCAAACTTGTAATTTTGAGCACTTTTTAACCCTAGGAGTAGCAAGTATAAATACTTGCTTAAGAGAGGTTTTGAGGAGGCTTATTTTTGCAGAATAAACACTTCTTTTCACGTGAGAATTAGGGTTCCAAATTGTCATCTAAACTCTTATCAATTTCAATCCCAAGAGTTGAAATTGTAGCGAGTGCAACACCTTGAAATTGTGAGTTGTATCAATTTCAATTTGTTGTGATTTCTTTTCTTCTCTTGTGTGTCATATCTAAGGTTGAATTGAGATAGTTCTTGGTCAGAAATACATCTTATTGTTGAGGAATTATTGTGTTTGTTTGAGGTACTTTGCAATTGAATTTGAATCTTCATTGAAGAATTCCCTTGAAAATGTGTACTTCACTATTGGAAAGGAGTTCTTGGAATTGAGGTTTTCTTTTAATTTGTGGATTATATGAGCTTAGGGTGTTCTTAGAAGATATTATCATTGAGGTTTCACAATTGCATCATTGAACATTTGGATTTCCTTTGTATCTTCATTAGGGTTCACGTGAAATTGCCCCTTGTGGATCCGGTTTCACCTTGACTTGAGATTGTTTATTCTTGAGTCTTTTAAATGTGCTTCTAAGTGGATTTAGGCATATCAGTTAGCCCCAAAGAGAGGCTTAACAATGGTTAGACCTATGCCATCCAGTGTAGGCCTTGCATACTCAATGTTTGTCTTTAGTAGATCTTTAGCATTATTTCTTGTACCTGTACCTCTATTAGCTCTTCTTCTCTAACCTCTATTGCTACTACTATATCACGTTCTCCGTCCTCACTAACTGATTGTCCAGAAGATTCGGCAATTGTATTCCTTCGAAGTCGACGGAGTGTTTTCTCAATCTTAAGATCTAGATCAAGAATGTTAGAGGGAAGATTCCTTATCATACACTACAAAAGGAAACCAAGTGTGAATTAGAACTTTTCAAAAGATGGAGAGAAGAAAAAATAGATAAAACAAATAAAAAAAATGATTAAAGTAGTAGATACTATGGTTTTTCGTAATATTTCTTTGCTAGATCCCTAACAGTGGCACTAAAAACATGATGCGCTTGATTTTAACCAATCATTTAAAGTTTTAAATTTATAACCAATAAAATCTATTATTGAACTAGGTAGTGTACCTATCGATTATAGTATAGATTTAATGGATTTAGTCCTTTGGGATCTAGAAAACAAGTAATAGTATTACCTTTCCCAACTATCTAGTCTAATTTATGAATTAAATTAACAACTAACAAATCCTAGTAACCCTAGAATTGAATGATATTGATGTGTGAAACCCTAGGTATGTTAAACTTAGAACCCCGACGATGCTATTGGATTCAATTACCCTAAGGATCGTCTTGAATAAATGATGCATAACTAGACCCCAATCACACTTATTGATTGAAACCTAAGTTATCAAAGGGTTTTCCAAGTAATTCAGTTAAGAATTCCTATGGAAGAGTTCTTTTGCAATAGAACCAAAAAGGGGATTTCGTAATTCACAAAAATGTATGTTCTATTTCAATGATAAGATGTCATCATGGCCGGCCCTTACACAACTTATATAGAGTCATACAAGAATATGGAAAACCTAAGTTACCTAATCTATTTGTTTCCTTATCCTCATGTAACCAAATAGGTAACTAAATAAATTACAAACCAAAACAAATAAAATGAAACAAACCGAATATGTCTCTAGTGTATTGGTTCAATAAAATTATCCTAATGTCCCTAAATTATTTCATCCTTCCATGGTCACGTGAATCAAGTTAACATATGTTGGTTCTCCTTCAGTGTAGCTTGATTCTCTGGCTTGCAAGTCCATAACTAATCCTTGTAGAGCTTTGTTCATCCACTTAGCTCTAGCTTGAGTCATCAGGCCTCCAATACCATATAATGGATTATAGGATTTTGGCTTCTTCCTTTTTAATGTTAGCTGATCCTCATCATTCCCTCCTTCCTTGAAAAGATTCATCCTTGAATCACCTGCATCATAAGGAGTAAGATCAGAAACGTTAAAGGTAGCACTGACATTACCATAGTGGCTTAGCAGGTCTATCTTGTAGGCGTTGTCATTTATGCACTCCACCACTTGGAAAGGTCCATCACCCCTTGGATGCAACTTGGATTTGCATTGCTCAGCAAAATGTTCCTTCCTTAAATGTACCCAAACCTAATCACCTGGATGGAATATAGCTTTGACACGTCCCTTGTTGGCATGTCGGGTATAATGTTCATTCTTCTTTTCAATGTTAGCTCATACCTAAGTATGTAAATCCTCAACAAATTTGCCTTCTTTATGCCATCAAGATTATTAAACTCATTAGTAGGTAAAGGCAATATATCCAATAGAGTTAAGGGATTAAAACCATACACAACCTCAAATGGAGAGTAAGATGTAGTAGAATGTATAGTCCTATTATATGTAAACTCTACATGAGGCAAACATGTTTCCCATTGCTTCAAATTTTTATCAAGCATAACATGTAGCAATGTGGAAAGTGTCCTATTAACTACTTCCATTTGTCCATCTGTTTAGGGATGTGCCATAGTGGAAAACAGTAGTTTAGTGCCTAGCTTATTCCATAAAGTGCACCAAAAGTGGCTAAAAATTTTCACATTTCTATTACTCACAATAGAGTTAGGTAAACCATGTAATCGAATGATCCCCCTAAAGAATAAATCAACTATATGTCGTGCATCATTAGTTTTAGAACAGGCAATAAAGTGAGCCATTTTACTAAACTTATCGACGACAACAAATATGTTATCTTTGCCATTTTGGGACCTAAGTAAACCTAATATGAAATCCGTGGAAATGTTAGTCCAAGGGTGACTAGGTATAGGTAATGGGAGATACTCCCCATAGGGCATGACTTTGGATTTAGCCTTCCTACATGCAATGTATTTTTCACACACAATTTGTACATCATGTCGCATCCTAGGCCAATAGAAATGCTCATGCAAAATATCCAAAGTTTTCTTTACTCTAAAATGTCCCATGAGACTACCCCCATGCATCTCTCTCACTAATAATTCTTGTATTGAACTCTTAGGCACACACAATCTATCCTTCTTAAATAAATATGCCTCATGCCTATAGTAGTCTGCATACCCACTTTCAAAACAAGCATCCCAAATCTGATTAAAATCATCATCATGTTCATATAATTCTTTAATACTTTCAAACCTAAGCAATTTAGTATGTAAAGAGCTTAATAGAGAATACCTCCTCGAAAGGGTGTCAACCACTATATTTTCCTTGCCTTGCTTATATTTGATGACATATGGAAAGGTTTCAATAAACTCCAACCACTTGGCAGGCCTCTTGTTCAGCTTTCCCTGCATCTTCATGTGAAGGCCTCTTGTTCAGCTTTCCCTGCATCTTCAAGTACTTCACACTCTCATGATCAGAATGGATGATGAACTCCTTGGGCCATAGATAATGCTACCATGTCTACAATGTTCTCACTAGAGCATACAACTCCTTGTCATATACTGGATAGCTCAGAGCAGCACCATGTAGTTTCTCACTAAAGTAGGCTATTGGTTTGGAATCCTACATTAACACACCACCAATACCCTTCTCTGATGAGAGCCATGATGGGAGCCAAGCCAGAAGAGGGAATGTGGATCCTCTTGAAGTGCCACCTAGACCAATCACAAGAAATCGAGCGAAATGATTCAAGGAAGCACTTAACGGGTTGATAAAGGATGTCCATGAAGTCGAAAAGGATTGGAGCAATCATGAAGTTGGAAAAGATTGGAACAACCATGGGAAGGCCCTTGCTCTTGTACAAGTCATACCGGATAAGGGGTGAAGAGGGCGTGTCTTTACAAGGCACAGCCGTGTAGGAATCTGGAGGTTACACAGAATCATACACGGTCGTATACACGGTTCAAAGGTACGGCCGTGTATGGTGTCAAGAATTTCCACAGAAAGATACACGACTAGAAGTACACGGTCGTGTATATTGTCAAGTTCCACAGAATTATACATGGCCAAAGTACACGGCCGTGTATCTCCCCGACGCCGGCCTTCATGTCTTGTTTTGTTATTTTTATGCACTTATTGAAGTGATGTCGTTTTGGGCCTTTATTGTTACGAATTGTAAACCCTAATATAAAGCTCCTAGGGTTTAGAACATTTAGAATATAGAACATACAACTTGAAGTTTGAAAAAAAACACTTTGAGAGAATTTCTCTCTTGGTTCTTTAAAGAACTAATCTAGAACTTATCGGATTTTTCTTCCTTGGCGTTCATCCCGATTTATCAATCGGTCTTTCATCCTGATTGTGGCGTCTTCATATTATACCAAGGTTCTTGTCTTGCTTATAGACAACGAGTCGCAGTTTCCACTTGAGGCTGTTTGGCATCTTTGGTAACGAATTCCGAACGTATTGGTATTGGG
Organism: Laguncularia racemosa; assembly: GCA_037954665.1. Classification (NCBI taxonomy): domain Eukaryota; kingdom Viridiplantae; phylum Streptophyta; class Magnoliopsida; order Myrtales; family Combretaceae; genus Laguncularia; species Laguncularia racemosa. The sequence goes on from JBBMOL010000569.1 coordinate 57,979, forward strand.
TTTCGTCACACGTTGGCATGGTTCATATTAGTTAGGAATCCGATCAAACCAATCTCGTATCATTCTCAAAAGCATCACATTCGATCTCAAAAACTTTATCAAAATTAGGTAATATTAATAAAGGAGCGCTAATTAACTTACCTTTCAAAGTTTGGAATGCCTGCTCATGTATTTCGATCTACTTAAATTCGGCATTCTTCTTCACAAGATCATTCAACGAAGCAGCAATGGAGCTGAAGTCTCTCACAAATCGCCTGTAGAAGCTAGCTAGATCGTGGAAGCTCCTGACATCATTGGCATTCTATGGAGTTGGCTTATCTTGGATTGCCTTCACCTTCTCCTCATCTATAGCCATTCCATCCACTCCTATAACAAACCTAAGAAAAACCACATATTCCATACAAAACGTAAACTTCTTTAAGTTAGCATACAATTGGTTTTCCCTTAAAATGGTAAAAACACTTTGCAGATGTTGTACATGATCATCTAATGTTCTGCTATATATCAGGATATCATCAAAATAGACTACAACAAACCTTCCTAAAAATTGACATAATAAATGATTCATTAATCTCATGAAGGTATTAGGTGCATTTAAACCCGAAAGGCATTACCATCCGTTCATATAAGCCATGTTTGGTTTTAAAAGTAGTTTTCCACTCATCACCCTCTTTCATATGAATTTGGTAATATCCATTTTTAAGGTCAATTTTCAAAAATAAACATATACCATGCAACTCATCAAGCATGTCATCTAATCTAGGAATAGGATGTCTATACATAACTGTCATTTTGTTGATCGCCTTGCAATCACGCACATACGCTATGTCCCATCCTTCTTGGGGACTAATATTACTAGAACCGAGCATGGGCTCAAATTCTCTCGCATGAATCCTTTCTCCATTAGCCCATCCACTTATCTTTGAATTTCTTTAGCATCCTCAGGATTGGTTCTATATGTTGGCTGGTTTGGAATGGCAGCACCTGGCATGAAGTCAATCTGTTGCTCTATCCCTCGTAGAGGGGGTAATCCTTGCGACACTTCTTCAGGAACAAGTCCTTGATTTCCTACAATAAAGATAAAACAACACTAAGCATAGCAGAGTTAATGTCAGTATTAGAAAAATATAAATCCTTGTACATAAGTACAAGTAACTGTTATTTGGCCAGCACTACACTCCTAACCTCTCTTTCTCGCCAGACTCTCTACTCTCTGTATTTGAGTGTTTTTTCCCTCTTTGTTCACCAGTGTTTGTTTTTGACTCGTTTTCTTTTTCTCTTCACTTTTCTCTCGTGCACTCGAGTGTTTTTCTCTAAACTCCTTTCCAATTCTCATATGATCTTCACTAGCTTCCCATGGTTTCAATGGCATGAGAACCACTTTCCTTTTGTTTAACACAAAGGAATACTGATTCTTATACCCATTATACATAAGCTTCTTGTCGAATTGCCAAAGTCGCCCTAATAGTATGTGGCTTGCCTACATAGGTACCACGTCACACATAACCTCATCCTTGTAGCTCCCTATGGAAAAGGCTATAAGAACCTGCTTGGTCACCTTAACCTCCCCACATTCACTCAACCACTGTAATCGATATGGTCTCGGATGTTTCACAGCTTTCAATTGCATCTTTTCTCCTAGCAAAGTGCTAACAACATTAGCGCAGCTACCACTATCGATTATTAAGCTACAAACTCTACCCTACACATGACATTGTGTATGAAAAATATGTTCACGTTGGATTCCCTCACCATCCTCCTGGAGTTATACACTAAGTACTCTCCTCGTGACATACAACCCGCCACTTACGGGTCCCTCTAAGTCAACATCCTCATACTCCTGCGATGGTGACTCCTCCTCCTCCTCAGAGTTCACACTCTCTACATCCCCACTATCACAGATAATCATAGCTCTCTGATTTGGACATTAGGATGCAATGTGCCTAAATCTTTGACACCTAAAACATTTGATATCTCTAGTCTTGGAAGGGCTTTTAGTGTTAGTGTTTCCCTTAGGTGTAGCAACTGGATTCTTAGCCTTTACGTCCTCCTTAGGCCTTGAATCAATGGAGTTTCTCTTCCAAGTAGACTTCCATGGAGATTTGGAAGTCGAACCAGTTCTCTGCTCACTCTTATATTTTAATTGCCGCTCTACTTTAATAGCTCTGTGCAGGAATTCTTTCATATCTAAATAATGGTCTAAATCTACTACATCAGTTATTTCCCTATTTAACCCGTTGATGAATCTAGCTGTAGTGGCTTCATCATCCTCCTCAATTCTAGCCCTCATCAAGGCCATCTCTAATTCCTTGTAGTAATCCTCTACACTTTTATTTCCCCGAGTCAACCCCTAGACTTTCCTAAGTAAGTCTCTATGGTAGTGACTAGGAATGAAACGCTTCTGCATAATAGTTTTCATCTCCTCCCAAGTGCTAACAGGTCGCTCTCCATACCTATGCCTATTACGCACCAACTGATCCCACCATACACTAACGTAATCTGAAAACTCTACTACAACCAGTTTTATCTTTTTCTCCTCGGTGTAGTTATGGCATTCAAACACATGATCCATCTTCCTCTCCCACTCTAAATACAACTCTAGATCATTCTTTCCCTGAAATGTTGGGATTTTCAACTTAACACTTTCCAGATTACTATCACACCTCTGGGTACTTCCTCTATCCCTAACGTGTTGATAATCTCCAAAATCAGACTCCTCACCTTCTTCTATCCTAACTCCTCCCCCATTCAATCTACCTACTCCTCGCCTGACAGTGGTACTGCTAGATGGTTCCCTACTCCTTTCCATCCTATCCATTCTTTCATGGATCCGCTCAAGTTCACCCGTTAGGATTCTTTTCATCTCCCCCATCAACTCTTCAAACATCACTCTACTCTCTCCTCCATTAGTGTTCTATCCCAACATAATTCTAAATTTTTCAACAAAGTAAGATCACAAATAAAAAAAAAATAATTAACGTAATTAAATGGAAACAAAAAAAAAAAATTGCACCAAATATAGATCAAGGATATTAGTATAATTCAGATGCTCAATTAGGAATAAGATGCAATGTGTAGCTGGAATTGGAAATTGAATTAACCAACAAACAAGTCCCTATCATACAATGAAATGGAAACAAGGAAATTGCACCGAATATAGATCAAAGATATTAGTATAATTCAGATGCTCAATTAGGAAGAACAAGATATAGTGCGCGACAAGAATTGGAAATTGAATTTGGCAATTGAATTGGTACTTGCCAAAACTAGATTTTCTCTCTCTTTTTTTTTTTTTTTTTTTGAATTTCGATTCTTGATTGTTTCTTTTACAACCGAATTGAATTTTTTTTTTTTTTTTTGTACATATGCCTCTCAATTTGAACTTTGAATTGAACAACAATCGAATATCCAAAGATTATCTAAACCTAGATGCCGTCGGTCTACAAGGAATTTATGGACCGAACAGAATTTCTTTTTTTTTAATTACGAATTTCCAAATATGAAATGGAAAAGAAAAATAGACGAATAAAGAAAAAGGATAGAAATTACTCGATTCAAGAAGCCAAAGCTCTGATACCAAATGATGCGTGAAACCTTAGGTATGTTAAACCTAGAACCCCAACGACGCTATTGGATTCAATTACCCCGAGGATCATCTTGAATGAGTTATGCATAACTAGACCCCAATCACACCTGTTGACTGAAACCTAAGTTATCAAAGGGTTTCCTTAATAATTCAATTAAGAATTCCTATGGAAGAGTTCTTTTGCAAAAGAACCAAAAAGGGGATTTTGTAATTCACGAAAATGTATGTTCTATTTCAATGATAAGATGTCATCATAGCTGGCCTTTGCACGACTTATATAGAGTCATACAAGAATATGGAAAACCTAAGTTACCTAATCTATTTGTTTCCTTATCCTCATGTAACCGAATAGGCAACTAAATAAATTACAAACCAAAACAATTAAAACAAAACAAACCGAATATGTCTCTAGTGTATCAGTTTAATAAAATTATCTTAATGTCCCTAAATTATTTCATCCTTCCATAGTCATGTGAATCAAGTTAACATATGTTGGTTTTCCTTCAATGTAGCTTGATTCTCTGGCTTGCAAGTCCATGACTAATCCTTGTAGAGCTTTGTTCATCCTCTTAGCTTTAGCTTAGGTTATCGAGCCTCCAATACCATGTAATGGACCATAGGATTTTGGCTCCTTCCTTTTTTATGCTGGCTGATCCTCATCAAATATTGTCTTAAAAATGTATTCAATCACAAAATATACCCCTCATCTTATGCCACCATAACTCTTAAATTCTCAAAATAAAATATCGATTGATGAATCAATTTACACTTTGCATTGTAGAAATTCTCAAGTAAAATCAATTACTCCCTCGAGTTAATCAATTCATAATCATACATAGGATAATGGAGACCTCTCCCTCACTACCGTTATGCAAAATCTCATTAAATTCAAAAATTCCAATAAATTGCAGAAAATCAATGTTTTCCTACCTCTAGGTAAAACATATAATCTCTCTATTCATGAAGATCTAATTTATTAGATGAAACCTCTTTCAATCTAATAGAAATCAAACATGCAATCAATTTATGCGCATAAATTAATCACAAGAACAATGGAAACACATGAATAGATGCAAAGATATAAGTAATCCATTAATTAATCAATGATTCAACACATAGGTTAAGGTTTCACAAGATAAAAGATATAAAGAATTATTCCCCCATGGAGTTTTCAATAAAAACAAAGAATCTAGAGAAATATAATTGATTCATGATAAAAAGAATAATCCCTTGTTTGTTTTGTGATCTCTAGTGATGCTCCAACAATTCTCCTCTTGAAGTTCGTAATGAAGCTCCCCTAGGGTTTCCAAAATGAAACTAGAAGGAAAGAAGTCCTTTTAAAATAAAACAAAGCATCTATTTATAGTTTTTGTGAAAATAGAGTTCAGCATGGGCGTCAGCACAGCCATATTGGAGGCTGTTAATGTGCCTAAATGGGATTTAAGCACAATCAAATGGAGTAAAAATCTAACCCTAAATGCAATCCCTAATTCTGGTTCAACAATTGAAGAATTTGCATGATTCCAAAGGGTGCAAATGGATCCAGAATCAATAAATAATGAACTAATCCAACACAAAGAATCAAATCCCTCAAAATATATTAATCAAGCTTGAATTATCACGTGAAATTCAAGAATAATCAGCAAAGATAATACTGTGATTCCCCTCTATAGAACAAGGCATTCCATGTGAACAATGACAAGCAAATGTTGATGAATAACACTATGATAAGTAACTTAACAAACTCAATATTTTGAAATAAAACTTAACCAAATCTGACCAAGAACTATCTCAATTCACCTTAGATATTACACACTAGAGAAGAAAAGAAATCACAATAAAATGAAATTGATATTACTCACAATTTCAAGTGTTACACTCGCCACAATTTCAACTCTTAGGATTGAAATTGATAAGAGTCTAATGACAATTAGGAAGAACCCTAATCCTCACGAAAAGTGTTTGTCTAATTCTGAAAAATGGCCTCCTCAAACCCTACTTTAAGCAAGTATTTATACTTGCTCCCTTTAGGGTAGAAAATACACAAAATTACAACTATGCCACTTTTAGGGTGGCCAGTCCTAAACGAAAATTACAATCAAAATGAAAGTGTCCCAAAAGAAAATACAACATAAAATAGTCCATAGAACAATTACAAAGTACAAAATATTATAAATCTTCATGAGCCAATGCTTCGAAATGGAAACAATCGCAGTGGGCCTTTGAATGCAAATTTGATGATGTCCCATGGCCATCAACTAATGTAGGACATGTTAGCATTCCATGGAGAATTATTATTGTACCTATAAGATTATTTCTCAAATACTTATTAGATAAAAAGAAATGAAGTAAAATATGGGCGATTTGGATCATCATCCAAATCTAGTTCTGAAAGCATCTACGGTGCCGGAAAATTTCCCATCATCTCCTCAGGCTTCTGAAAGATTTGGCCTTAAATCTAGAGGATCATTTTTGGAACTGAACCCTGATATCTCTATTGACCTGCTCTCCCGACTATCAAATGTAGTGGAAGTAGTTCTAATATGTTCCTGAAACTAATGTACCTCAAATGGAGTCATAGGTGACAATATTATGTGAGACTTGCCCATACTGAACCTGTAAGTATTTCTAAACCCATCATGTAACACCTGCCAATCAAATAACCAGGGTCTACCCAACAGCAAATGGAATGCATACATAGGAATTACATCACATAGGATCTCATCGCGATATTTTGGCCCAACACTCATAGGCACCTTTGCCCTTAGCGTAACATACATATTGCCTCAATTATCTAACCAATGCAAGTTATAAGGGCTAGGATGTGAGCTAGTAGACAAATGTAATTTGTCTACCAATGCAGCAGATATAACATTCGTGCAACTACCACTATCAATGATGAGTACACAAAGATTATCTCTAATCCTACAAGAGGTGTGAAATATGTTCTCTCTCTAAATATCTCTAGCATTAGGAGATATGGTTAAAGCCCTGTGTAAGACATTAATAGGTAGATATTGTTCACCTATATGCTCTTCATGTGTTTCTACAATCTGGTCATCATAATACTCCTGCAGTGCTATTGGTAAATCTGTAGGCTCAGTCTGTTCCTCGTCAACCTCAACATCATCCCCAACGCCTTCCATAACAGTCATCACCCTCTTATTTGGACATTGTGATACCATATGCCCAAATCCTATGCATTTAAAGCATTTGATCCGGTGTGCTTTTCCACTAGTAGATCCGGGAACAGTCTACCTCACATCTAGTACTATTACCTCTTTACCCTTCCCAGTGGGTATATTTTCTTTGGCAGTGTTTGGGGTAGTTTTGTCCACTGCTCTCACTATCTCACCTACCACCTTTTTTCCCCCTGATCGACCGTCAACTGCTATGGGTCTGGTAATAGTATTGGGCCTACTACTCGAAGCCCTAAACAAGTGAGACCTTCTTTGCCTCTCCACTTTCAAGGCTAACTGAATAGTCTCATCAAGTGTATTATAGTGCTGTAGCTCAACAACACACACTATCTCATGTTTCAGACTTGAGACGAAGCATGCTATGGTTTGTTCTAGAGGTTCGATTAACCCACATCTAATCATGAGGGTTTCAAATTCCTACACATAATCATCCACTGTCTTACCTCCCTGCCTCAAAGTCTGCAGTCGCATAAACAGTTCTTGTTTGTAGTGCTCATGAATAAATCTTTTCCTCAACACTTTTTTCAGATCCCTCCATGTTTGAATCTCAGCCTCCCCATCCCTATGCCTGTTGATAATCAAATTCTTCCACCATAGTGCAAAATCCATCAAGACCTATCATTAGGGTAAGAGCCAAAGGATTTCAAATATTGGCGATGAGGGCCCATTTTGAGCACATCGACCTCGGAATTATTTGTTTACTAACCTCTTTTCTCTTATTCATGTATTGTATATTCCAACAGGCACATTTATCATGCTTTACAAGGCAATTGACAAACTCATTAAGACTCAGCTTGTGGGTTATCCATGGACCAACCTAAACCGGCAATGAGCTAGGTCGACGAATCCTATGGAAGAGCTAGCATGATGAAGACTATTTTTATTTGTAATTATTTCTTTGGACTATTTATGTGTAAGTTTTTGGGACACTTTTTATTTGGTTGTAATTGAGTTTTAGGACCGGCCACCCTAAAAGTGGCATAATTGTAATTTTGTAAACTTTTTAACCCTAAAGGGAGCAAGTATAAATACTTGCTTAAGTAAGGTTTTGAGGGAGTTAGCCAAGTTTTCAGAAAAGAACAAACACTTTACGTGTGAGGGTTAGGGTTTTCTTAATTCAAAATTACTCTTATCAATTTCAAATCCCAATTTGAGGTTATGGCGAGTGGCTCCAAGGCTAATTTGTGAGTAATATCAAATTTACCTTGTTGCAATTTCCTTTCTTCACTAGTGAGTTGTATCTAGGGTTGATTTGGAAGTGTTATTGATCGAATTTTGATTGCATTTGTAATCAAATTCTTGTTGCTTCAATTGATTGGTTTTAGCCTTTAAGTTTTAACCTTCAATTTAGCTTCATTTTGAACCGTGGATCACTTTGTTGGGAAAGTGGATCACAGAATTGGTTCTTGCTATTTTTGTGTGTAATTCATGTGGATTTATTTGTGATCATTGTTGTTTTAAAAGAATTTATCATTGTGGAATTGTTACTTTCAATTTAGAGCATTCGGATTTCATTACATTCCATTAGGGTTAACGCTAAACCTAGTAGTGTTGAGCCGAGATTGAACAAGTGTCTTGAGGTTTATAACTTGCTCCAATTGTATGTGCTTAACCCTTAATTTAGGTACATCATCTTTGGTATCAAAGCTGAACATATTTGGTTCATTTCAATCTTGTTCACGTGGTGTTGTGGAATTGGTTATAAGTAGTGAGATTTGACGCCATTGTTCATGTGATTGGAAGCTAGTTTGATTGACATTGAGTGTTTGTCTTTAAAATTGGTTTTGCATGTGCTTAGACTTGGTTTTAGGCACATCAAAAACTATATGTGATGTTTACATCACATATGATTTCTCGTGTATAGCATATAGTTGATAACTTCTATGTAATTGCTTGTATAATAATGAGAATATTGTACTCCTATCTCACCTTAAACTTCACACTAGCTACTACAAGACCACATGTGATGTTTATATTGCATTTGATTGCTCATGCATAACACATTAATGATAACTTCCATGTAATTGTTTGTACTTGTATAGTAATGAGAATATTGTACTTATATCTCACTAAGTGTTGGTTTGTTCATTTTCCTATAGTGTAATTGATGGTGTAGGTCACAACTTCCAATATTTTAGCATTAGGAAAATAGTCAAAGTAAGTCCTATCAACTTTTTAGGGTAGAGTGCAATGACATTAAGGATAAGCATATAGATAAAATCACTTGGAAGATTTATTATTGGCAAAGTATTTTGATTCTTCTATTTTGTTATATCTTTTGGATATGTTCTCAAATTGTATAGGCTTATCTCTTTTATTGAACTCACCTATCTTTTAGTAGAACTCGTGTAACAACACGATTTATATAACATGCACCTTTGACATCTATTTTTATTATCATTTGGTAGTTTGTGTAGATGCTAATTGGAAAATTTTTATGACCAAAGTCTCCTACGAGGTGTAACATACAAATTGTTAACTAAACCTGTAACACAATTGTTAAAGAAAAATAATTTCCATTAGAATTTAGCTATGGAAGAGATGTTTGAGAAAGTAAAGTCAACACTCACAAAAGGCTCCTTTTTTTAAATTGTCTAATTATTCTAGACCATTCATTATTAAAACAAATGCTAGTGATGAGGGAATTAGAGCAGTACTCATGCAAGACCAACATCATATTGCCTAAATTTGAGTAAATCACTTGCTCCTAAGCAAAAAGGACTCTCTATATATAAGAAAGAGATGCTGACTTTTTGTGTATGTAGTGGATAAATGGAGACACTATCTAACGGGGTGACATTTCATCATTAAAAGAAGCTACTAATGTTTGAAATACTTGTTAGCATAAAGGGTAACAATTCCATGTCAATAGAAATAGTTGACTAAATTTTTAGGGTTGTATTATGAAATACACTACAAAAGTGGAGCTAGCAACAAGGGAGCTGATACTTTATATTGTGTGGGCACTACTGATAGGAATAAAAATCCAACAAGACCTATCATTAGGGCAAGAGCTAAAGGAATTCGAATTTTGGCAATGAGGGCCCATTTTGAGTAGATTGACCCTAGAATTATTTATAAATTAACCTCTTTTCTATTATTCTTGTATTGTGTTTTCCAACAGGCACACTTATCATATTCTATAGGGCAATGGACAAACTCCCTTAGACTCAGCTTGTGGGTTATCCATTGACCGACCTGAACCGGCGATGAGCTGGGCCGATGGATCCTATAGAAGACCAGCATCTTGAAGACCATTTCTTTTATATATTTATTCTTTTATGAACTATTTTGGTTGTATTTTGGTTTTAGGACACTTTTATTTCCTTGTAAGTTTCATTTAGGGCTAGCCACCTTAAAATTGGCAAACTTGTAATTTTGAGCACTTTTTAACCCTAGGAGTAGCAAGTATAAATACTTGCTTAAGAGAGGGTTTGAGAAGCTTATTTTTGCAAATTAAACACTACCTTTCACGTGAGAATTAGGGTTCCTAATTGTCATCTAAACTCTTATCAATTTTAATCCCAAGAGTTGAAATTGTGGCGAGTGCAACATCTTGAAATTATGAGTTATATCAATTTCATTTTGTTGTGATTTGTTTTCTTCTCTAGTGTGTCATATCTAGGGTTGAATTGAGATAGTTCTTGGTCAGAAATACATCTTATTGTTACGAAATATTGTGTTTATTTGAAGTACTTAGCAATTGGATTCGGATCATCATTGAAGAATCCACTTGAAAACGTGTTCTTCTCTATTGGAAAGGAATTCTTATAATTGAGGTTTTCTTTTGAATTTGTGGATTATTTGCATGGATTATATGAGATTAGAGTGTTGTTAGATGATATTATCATTGTGGTATTATAATTATATCATTGGACATTTGGATTTCATCATATCTTCATTAGGGTTCACGTGATTTAGCCTTGTGGATCCGGTTTTTGCCTTGACTTGAGATTGTTTTTCTTAAGTCTTTTATATGTGCTTAATCTTGGTTTTAGGCACATAATCTTTTTGTTATCAAAGCTCTTGTTGAGAGAAGGGAATTGGTTTCATTTGATTTCGTGGAGTCAATCATTTATTAGGATTGATTTAGTGGAAACCGCAATTGTATTGATTGTTGTGGTTTTGAGCTTGTGAAATTACCTTGTCTTGGAGTTTATTTTGCTGTTTGTTGGAGTTGGTTTGGGAAGGTTGTTGCATCATTTTGTGATCACTAATTTACGTGGAAGGGCAAAAGTATAAAGTGTTGTTTACTTCAACAATTTTTGGAACTTGCAAAACTTACCAAAATCCTTGCCGTTGCTTGTTGTAGCGTGGAGGAGGATGTGTAGTTTGTTGTTTTGATTTCCATTGTGTAATTCTGAATTAGTGGAGTAAAATTTGCAGATTGCATTGAGTTTTGATTAGTAAGGAATTATTTGAATTTAAACATATGCAATTAAGTTGTGGGAGTTAATGATTGCTATTTGAATTTGAATTTGAATTCATTGTTACCAATTGAGGAAGGCTTGCAATAAGTGAAGTTGTTTGAATTTCAAATTGAAAGTTGCTGCCATTTGTGGAATTCGGAATTCATTTGTGGAAAGTCACATATTAGTCCTTTGTTATCATTATTTTCCGTGGAGGTGGAAGTATATTTGTTGTTGTTTCCATTTCTTATTGTTGCTGTGGGAGTGGAGTGTGGTGTTTGTGTTGTTGCCGTGGAGTTATTGGTGGAGTGAGTGCACCGTGATTGAAGGTGCGTGTGGTGGTGTAAATTTGTGGAGTTGTGTGTAGTGTAAGGTGCTGCACATTAACATAAAGTGTGAGTGTGAACCGTGGCTAATTAAAGAAGTTAAGTAGTGAAGTTTGAAATTCAAATATAAGCATTTAAGTGTGAAAGTTATTGAGTATTATTACTTAAACACTTGCTTACTTGAATTCAATATCTTAACAACTTGGAAGTATTTATTTGTGCTTCACTTATTCTAATATACTTGAAGTGATAAGAAGTATTTGTTGCATTGGTGACTTGTTACACCGTTGGTGTACAAGTGTGTGTGTTGTTATCCAAACTTGTTATTGTGACGTGGTGAAGCGAAGGGAGTGTGCTACAAATTATTTGAGATTACATTTGTACTTCAGATAAATCACATCCACAAACATGTCATATGATAGTGTGAATGGGGACATTGGCAATGAGGCCAATAACCAAGTGGGTGGCAAACTAGGTCGTCGAAATACAAGTGGAAGAACTCTAGATGAGCAACTTTAGGACCTTACCACAATTGTTGCTACATTGGCAACAAGAATTGATAGGATGACATTACCACCACCACCTGTGGTAAACTTTCAGGCACCACCTAGAGTAGAAGGAGATTATCATGCTCTTAGGGAAGATAGAGATGATAATTTTGGAGTTAATCCATACCTGGATAGGGAATTTAGACCACCTCGAGGACTAGAAGGTGCGAAGCTACAGATGCCTTCATTTGATGGTAGGGGTTCCACAAATGACTACTTAGACTGGGAAGACCAAGTTGAGGGTCTTTTCAAGTGTTATGAGATTGATGAAGACTCCAGGGTACACCTTGCAGCTGTAGAGTTCACAGGGTATGCTGCTTTGTGGTGGAGAAATATGGTGATCAGTAGGCGAATGGATGGAGAGACCGAAATAAACACTTGGAGAGACATGAAACGAGTTTTGAGGAATAGGTTTGTACCGAAACACTACAGGCATGAGTTATTTATGCGTCTTCAGACACTGAGACAGGGGGTAAAACAGTGGTTGACTATGTATAGGAGTTTGAGACACTGGTGATCAGATGTGGACCAGTTGAACCTCCTGAACAAACCCTAGCACGTTTTGTATCTGGGTTGAGGTATGAGATAGCTTATGTAGTTGAGCTTCAAAGATATAGTACACTTGATGAGGTTATACAGTTAGCCTTGAAAGTGGAAAGACAGAGGCAATCCTATTCATTCCAGGTTACTAGGAGCAGACTATCAGGGAACCAAACTGTTCAGGGTCAGTTATGTTCTCCTTCAGAGACACTAGAGATTCACGAGCAATTGAGTACACCATTGGAGTATTCTAAGGATCAGAGTCAAATGAGTCTATCATTAGAGTGCCAGAATGCTCAGAGACATTTGTGTTCACCTTTAGAGGTCTCAGAGGGCAATGAGCAATTGGGCCAACCACTAGAAGACCATCAGGATCAGCGACATACAGGTGAGTTAGAAAATGAGGAAACAGTTTCAGTGGAACGGGTTGATACAGGGGAGACTTTATTGGATAATGGAGCATTATTTGTATTCTAGATGAGATACATCCTAGAAATGGAGGAGAGAAAACAATCACCACCTGTAGTATTTCAGATATTGGGATTCTGCAGAGATACTTCTTCAAATGGATTACTAGGAGAAAACAAAGTCTCTATTGCATTTGACTTGCCAGATTTGAGGACAAATCTTTTTGAGGCCCGAGGAGATGATAGGAATAAAAATCCGACAAGACCTATCATTAGGGCAAGAACTAAAGGAATTCGAATTTTGGCGATGAGGGCCCATTTTGAGCAGATCGACCCTGGAATTATTTATAAATTAACCTCTTTTCTATTATTCTTGTATTGTGATTTCCAACAGGCACACTTATCATATTCTATAGGGCAATGGACAAACTCCCTCATACTCAACTTGTGGGTTATCCATGGACCGACCTAAACCGGCAATGAGTTGGGCCGATGGATCCTATAGAAGACCGGCATCTTGAAGACCATTTCTTTTATATATTTATTCTTTTATGAACTATTTTAGTTGTATTTTGGTTTTGGGAAACTTTTATTTCCTTGTAATTTTCATTTAGGGTTAGCCACCTTAAAAGTGGCAAACTTGTAATTTTGAGCACTTTTTAACCCTAGGAGTAGCAAGTATAAATACTTGCTTAAGAGAGGGTTTGAGAAGCTTATTTTTGCATATTAAACACTACCTTTCACGTGAGAATTAGGGTTCCTAATTGTCATCTAAACTCATATCAATTTCAATCCCAAGAGTTGAAATTGTGGCGAGTGCAACATCTTGAAATTGTGAGTTATATCAATTTCATTTTATTGTGATTTCTTTTCTTCTCTAGTGTGTCATATCTAGGGTTGAATTGAGATAGTTCTTGGTCAGAAATACATCTTATTGTTACGAAATATTGTGTTTATTTGAAGTACTTAGCAATTGGATTCGGATCATCATTGAAGAATCCACTTGAAAACGTGTTCTTCTCTATTGGAAAGGAATTCTTATAATTGAGGTTTTCTTTTGAATTTGTGGATTATTTGCGTGGATTATATGAGATTAGAGTGTTGTTAGATGATATTATCATTATGGTATTATAATTATATCATTGGACATTTGGATTTCATCATATCTTCATTAGGGTTCACGTGATTTAGCCTTGTGGATCCGATTTTTGCCTTGACTTGAGATTGTTTTTCTTAAGTCTTTTATATGTGCTTAACCTTGGTTTTAGGCATATCAACTACTTGATACGAACCACGCCAACGTGTAACGAAACCCAATACCAATACGTTTGGAATTTGCTACCCAAGATGCTAAACACACTGAAGTGGAAACCGCGACCCGATGCCTATAAGTGAGACAAGAACGTTGGTATAATATGTAGATGTCACAATCGGGATGAAAGACCGATTGATAAGTCGGGATGAATGCCACAAAATAAAAAAAATCCGATAAGTTCTAGATTAGTTCTTCAAAGAACCAAGAGAGGAATTCTCTCCAAAGTGTTTTCAAACTTGTATGTTGTATATTCTATATTCTATGTTGTATCTAAACCCTAGGAGCTTTATATTAGGGTTTACAATTCGTAACAATGATGCCCCAAAACGACATAGCTTCAATAAGTTGCGTAAAATAACAAAACAATGACTTAAAGGCCAGCAGCGTGGGAATGAAGGCCGGCGACCTTGGAGCCGGAGTTGGAGATGTACACGACCGTGTACTTCTAGTCGTGTATCTTTCTGTGGAAATTCTTGACACCATACACGGCCGTGCCTTTGAACCGTGTATACGACCGTATATGATTCTGTGTAACCTGCAGACTCCTACATGGCCGTGCCTTGTAAAGACACGCCCTCTTCAACCCGTATCCGTTATGACTTGTTCAAGAGCAAGGGCATTCCCATGGTTGTTCCAATCCTTTCCAACTTCATGATTGCTCCAATCCTTTCCGACTTCATGGACATCCTTTATCAACCCGTTAAGTGCTTCCTTGAATCGTTTAGCTCGAGTTCTTGTGATCGGTCCAGGTGGCACTTCAAGAGGATCCACATTCCATCTTCTGGCTTGGCTCCCATCATGGCTCTCATCATTCCCCTCCTCTTGAAAAGGATTTGTCCTCAAATCATCGCCTGCATCAAAAGAACTCAAATCAGTAACATTAAATGTAGCACTTACTTGATACTCACCAGGTAAATCTATCTTGTATGCGTTATCATTGATGCACTCAAGAATTTGAAATGGTCCATCGCCTCTAGGAAGTAGTTTAGATTGACGCTGCACATGAAACCGCTCTTTGGGCATGTGAACCTAAACCCAGTCTCCAGGTTCAAAGACAGCTTGTCGACGACCCTTGTTGGCTTGTTTCACATACTGCTCTGTTCTTCGCTCAATGTTTAACCTTGCCTTCTCATGGATCTGTTTAACAAATTCTACTTTCTTCTTGCCATCTAGATTAACATACTCAGAAATAGGCAAAGGTGATAAATCCAAAGGAGTTAGTGGATTAAAACCATACACAATTTCAAAAGGAGTAAACTTAGTAGCAGAATGCATTGTGCGATTATAGGCAAATTCAATATGCGGCAAACAATCCTCCCAACTTTTAATGTTCTTTTTAATGACAGCCCTCAACAAAGTAGATAAAGTTCGATTTACTACCTCAGTTTGACCATCAGTCTGTGGATGACAAGTAGTAGAAAACAATAACTTAGTTCCTAACTTAGCCCACAATGTCTTCTAGAAGTAGCTCAAGAACTTAGCATCTCTATCCGATACGATTGTTCTAGGCATACCATGTAATCTCACAACTTCCCTAAAGAACAAATTAGCAATATTGCAAGCATCATCTTCATTCATTCTAATTGGGTGATATCCGCTTGTCAAATCAATTTTGGAAAAGACACTAGACCCATGTAACTCATCTAACATGTCATCTAAGCGAGGAATGGGATGACGATACTTTACCGTGATGTTGTTAATGGCGCGACAGTCAACACACATTCTCCATGACCCATCCTTCTTAGGCACCAAAATCACAGGCACTGCACATGGACTCATGCTTTCTCTCACGAACCCCTTCTCCATTAATTTATCAACCTACCTTTGGAGTTCCTTTGTCTCCTCTGGATTGCTCCTATAAGCCGGTTTGTTTGGAATCAATGCTTCGAGTACTAGGTCAATCTGGTGCTCAATACCACGAATAGGTGGTAATCCCTTTGGAATCTCCTCAGGGAAGACATCTTCAAAGTCCTGCACAATAGACACAACCACACTAGGCAAAGAGTTAAATAGTTCGTTAGTATTCAAACAAGTTTCCTTAAAAACCAGCAACAACATAGGTTGCTTCATCACTAATGCTCTCTTCACTAAACTCGCTCTTGCCACACAACTCTCCTTTTGCAAGGCTGCACTCTCCTTTTCACTCACCACCAAAGTTGATCCCCCTTCAACTTGGTCTCTCACACTCTTTCCAGCCTTCCTCTCTTTTTCCTTTTGATATCGACTTTTGTGTTCCTTTTCTTTCTCGCTGTCTTTTGCTCTCTCGCTCTCCCTCTGTTTTTCACTCACCTTATATTTTGCAAAAGACTGTTGTAGCTACAACTGATCCTTATACACCTGTTTAGGTGTTAAAGGTTTAAGATTAAAGCTTTTCCCTTGGTGAACGAGCGTGTACTTGTTAGAAAAGCCATCATGAACAACCTTCCTATCAAATTGCCATGGCCTCCCCAATAACACATGACACACTTGCATCGGCACTACATCACATAACACCTCATCCTCATACCTACCGATGCGAAAAGCAATCAAGGCTTGCTTACTCACCTTAGTCTCGCCACTATCATTCAACCACTGCAATTTATATGGACTAGGGTATTTAGTAGTCTTGAGTCCCAGCCTCTCAACAATAAAATTACTCACCACATTAGTGCAACTTCCTCCATCAATGATCAAACTGCAAATATGATCACCTAGATAACATCTAGTATGAAAGATATTCTCTTGTTGCACCTCCTCTTCTTCCTTCACCTGCACATTCAAAGCTCTCTTCACTACTGCCACTAGCCTCCCTACTGCAGGCTCCTCATCATCACTAATGTCCTCTAATGGAGGCATATCATCCTCTTCACTATCCCCCTCAGTCTCATACTCACCATCATCACGCAGAATCATAACACGCCTATTCGAACATTGACTAGCAATATGGCCTCTACCTTGGTATTTAAAACATCTAATGTCACGATTTCTAGGAGTAGAAGAGTCAGGTTTACCTTGATCACCAGGAGTAGAACCCGCTTGCCTCTGCTCTCCTTTTGGTTTGGTGGGTAAAGGCTTTTCTTCCTTCTTCCATTGGTTAGTCTTCCAGGCGGATGAACCAGTACCTCGTTGAAACCGTGCAGTACTACTACCTTTCCTCCTGTGTTGGTTCTCAACCTTTATAGCCATATGAACCATATCTTCCAATTCTACATAATGTTGTAATTCCACGACATTTTGAATTTCTCTATTCAATCCAGCAAGAAACCTAGCCACGGTAGCCTCTCTATCCTCCTCTACATTCGCCCTAATCATAGTAACTTCCATCTCCTTGAAATACTCATTCACACTTCGGCTTCCCTGCCTACGAGTTTGCAATTTGTTGTGTAATTCACGATAGTAATACGCAGGCACAAACCGCTTCTTCATCACCCTCTTCATCTTTTCCCACGACTCAATAGGTGGTTCGCCATTCCTTCTTCGATTCAACATTAGTTGATCCCACCACACTATGGCATAATCCGAAAATTCAATGGCAGCAAGTTTCACTTTCTTTCTCCCACTATAGTTGTGACAATCAAACACCATCTCTACCTTCTTCTCCCACTCTAAGTACGCCTCGGGATCATTCTTCCCTTGGAAAGGAGGAATCTTCATCTTTATACTACTCAATTGATTATCCTCTCTATTCCTATCTCCTCTATCTTCCCAATCCCTAGTTCCTCTATTCCTACCACTATAACCTCTATAACTCCTGACAGAAGGTTCATCAAATTCATCATCAGACATTCCATCTCCACCCCTTTGTACTCTCCTAGAACAACTCTCCCTCTTACGCCCTTGGGAGACATTTTTAGATTGCTCTAGTCTTTGTTCCACCGTCTCATGAATTTGTTCCATCCCCTCCTGAAACAACCTCTTCATCTCACCCATCTACGCCTCAATCACTAACCTAACATCAAACCTTCCCCTCTCACCTTCAGGAGAATGTTGCCTCGACATAGTTCCTGTAGAAAAAGATTAGTACTAACACAAATATATATAATTAAGCCTCACAATACACTCCCTTACGTGTTTCGCTCAAAGGATGATTTCACACACTCACTCGTGTATTCTCACAAGCAATGATGATATCAACTCACCAATTCCTCTTCTCAATTCTCTTGGAACTAACCTAAACTACACCAATTCCTTTCCGTAGAATTCAAAACAACTCTAGGGCTCGAAATTTTTTCCTCTTTTTCTTTCAAAATTTTTTTTTTGTCGCCTTTGTTTGTTGCTCTTGATCACGTTCCCCTTTTTTTTTGTCGTGATTCTTCTTCTTCTTCTTTTTGTAAGAAAATTGAATAGTAGGTACTACACTTTCAACAAAAAATTAACACGATGAAATTGAATACGAACAATTGATATGAACGATTGGAGTTAGGGTTTTGATGTTACCTTCCTCAAACCGAACTAATGGTTTAACAAACCTAGGCTCTGATACCAAACTGATACGAACCACGCCAACGTGTGATGAAACCCAATACCAATACGTTCGGATTTGCTACCCAAGATGCCAAACACACACAAGTGGAAACCGCGACCCGTTGCCTATAAGTGAGACAAGAACCTTGGTATAATATGTAAACGCCACAATAGGGATGAAAGACCGATTGATAAGTCGGGATGAACGCCACAGAATAAAAAAAATCTGATAAGTTCTAGATTAGTTCTTTAAAGAACCAAGAGAGGAATTCTCTCCAAAGTGTTTTCAAACTTGTATGTTGTATATTCTATATTCTATGTTGTATCTAAACCCTAGGAGCTTTATATTAGGGTTTACAATTCATAACAATGATGCCCCAAAACGACATAGCTTCAATAAGTTGCGTAAAATAACAAAACAATGACTTAAAGGCCAGCAGCGTGGGAATGAAGGTTGGCGGCCTTAGAGCCGGCGTTGGAGATGTATACGACCATGTAGTTCTAGTCGTGTATCTTTCTGTGGAAATTCTTGACAACATACACGACCGTGTAGTTCTAGTCGTGTATCTTTCTGTGGAAATTCTTGATAACATACACGACCGTGTACTTCTAGTCGTGTATCTTTCTGTGGAAATTCTTGACACCATACACAGCCGTACCTTTGAACCGTGTATACAAACGTGTATGATTCTGTGTAACCTCCAGACTCCTACACGGTCGTGCCTTGTAAAGACATGCCCTCTTCAACCCGTATCCGTTATGACTTGTACAAGAGCAAGGGCATTCACATGGTTGTTCCAATCCTTTCCAACTTCATGATTGCTCCAATCCTTTCCAACTTCATGGACATCCTTTATCAACCCATTAAGTGCTTCCTTTAATCGTTTCGCTCGAGTTCTTGTGATCGGTCCAAGTGGCACTTCAAGAGGATCCACATTCCATCTTTTGGCTTGGCTCTCATCACTACTGACCTTATGATACTAAGAAATCTTATTGCTATTACTCTAGATGTAATAGAGGAAGTAAAGAATATTTTAAATTAACATAATTATTGCAAACTTCTTGAGCATGTTGTAGGTTGGTAGAGTCTAAGATAAACACTCCTTAGACCAAGGAATATTAAGAAGTCTAGGAAGGATAGTAATGGTTTTGAGGATGGTCTTAAAAAGAAATTACTCTCACCCTATCTTGATGGAGTATTAGGTGATCATCCTGGGTTACAAGTTATCTGCAAAAGGCTTAGTCAATATTTTATTGGCCAAAAATGGAGAAAGATGTGTGATAATATGTGAGAGAATGTGAAGTGTGCCAATAGCACCAATATGAAAATGCAGCAACGCCAAGTTTATTGCAACCTTTGTTTAAACCTAAAGGATGTTAGGCTAATATAACTATGGAATCCATTAAGGGACTTCCTAAATCTAATGGGAAGGATGTGATTATGGTCATTGTTGATAAACTTAGCAAATATGCACGTTTCATCAGTTTGATTCACCCTCATTGAGCTTTATAGGTAGCTTAGCATTATCTAGATAATGTTTATAAGCTACATGGGCCTCCCAACTCTATAGTTAGTGATAGAGATCCAATCTTCATTAGTAACTTTTGAATTGAATTTTTTTAAGTTATAGGGGATCGAGATATGATTGTCTACAACATATCATCTAAAAACAATTAGGTAAATAGAGGTGATTAATAGGTCACTTGAGACCAATTTTAGGTGTGTAACTAAGGAAAAACCTTAAGAGATGGAATGAGTTCTTATCCTTAGTAGAGTGGTGGTACAATACCAACTATCACTCTTATGCTTACACTACCCCCTTTGAAGTGCTATATGGGTATCCACCACCACTTGATGTGCCTAAATGTTCAAATTCAAGCACATGAAACCAATTGAAGAACCACTTCAACAAATGCCAAAAATGGCGTGAAGAACAATTTCCAAATGAACCTTAATTGTATGAACAACTTGCTATGATACCAAAAGATGATGTGCTTAATAACCAAGAGCACATGAACACAATATAATTGGTGAATCAAGGGATCAAATCCACAAAATGGATTCACAAATGGCGTGAAGCCTAGTGTAATAAAACTCAAATTGCATGAATTAACTTGTAAGTAACATAAAGGATTCCAACATCAAATCAAGTAAAGACAACGTGCAACTCTAATCTTATAAAAATTGAAGCAACAAGAACCCTAATGGCAGAACAACATATAAAGGAAAAACAACCTATTATCATTAGATATTACACACTAGTAATAATAAGAAGCAACATAGAAAAATCTTGATGCTACTCACGGGATTTACTATGCCTCACTCACCACAATTTGCAAGAAATTGATAAGAGTGTGTATTGGTAAGAGGACTCCTCACTCTCACAGCAACAAGGTGTTTTTTTTTTTTTATCAAAATGTTAAAAGCTCCCACAAACCCTACTTTAGCAAGTATTTATACTTACTCCAATTAAGGTTAAAATGTCTAAAAATTTATGTCTATGCCACTAATGTGCCCAATCCTAATTCAACAATTACAAGCAAATAAAAATGTTCCAAAATGATTATAAAGTAACCGGTTCAATAATAAAATTACAAGTATAAAAATAGTCTTCAACGAGCCAGTTCTTCAATTGAATTCGTTAGTCCAACTTATCTTCAGTTTAGGTCAGTCCATGAATAACCGACAAGCTAAGTCTATCACCCTGTAAAACCTGACAAGTATGCCTACTGGAATACACAATACATAAGTAATAGAAAATAGGTTAATATACAAATAATTCCGGAGTCGGTTTGTTCAAAGAGGACCCTCATCGCCAAGATTCAAAATCCTTTGGCTCTTGCCCTAATGATAGGTCTTATAGGATTTTGATTCCTATCACCTCTGCATCTCCCCTATATGCTTGCTTGCTTGCTTGATGAATAAAGCAGTTGATCTTATTTTGAAAGATAGGGAAGAAGCCATTAAGGTACTAAAATTTATCCCAAAAAAGCATAAGAGAGGAAGAAACAACTTATTGATAAGAAGAGGAGTGAGAGGGTTTTTTACAATGGAGATTTGGTATTGGTGAAATTATAACCTTATCACCAACATAGCTTGAAGAAAAGTAGAGATCACAAATTGCCTAAATGTTGTAGGTTATATAAGATTGTAGATAAAGTAGGAAAGTTTGCCTACAAAATTGACATACATGTAGATTCTACTATTCATTTAACCTTCCATGTTCCTTAGTAGAAGCCATTTGTTCCTAGCCATCATCAAACGGACATGATGCATCCACTTATTGAGGTAGGTGAAGCACTTTAACCTAAAGCCATCCATGATAGGAAATTACTAAAGCAAAAACTTGCTATAGATACCATGGTATTAGTATGGTGGAAAAATAAACCAAGTAACATGGGAATTCTACTCTAACTTATCTTTACAATTGAAAAATTCATCTTTGTGGATAAGGGTTTTTGAAGGAGGGAAAGGTGATGTAAAGATGGCCTTGGAGGAATACTCTTAAATAATATATATATTTTTTTAAAGTTTGTGAAATAGCATATTTGGAAAAATTATTCCAAAAGTATGTTGCAAGAGTGAGGACTGGATCTATGCTTTAGCAATTTGTACTAAAGGCACATATCCAGTTCGTGCCTTCAATGTAATTTTTTTTAATTACTATTATTGAAAAAAATTTATGAAAAATCATGTAAAGAAAATTTAATTTTCTCAAATTATATTTTTTTGTTTAAAAAAATAAAAGTTTACAAAAGGAATAACAAAAAAATAATCTTCATAAATTTAAAAATTATAAAAATTTATTAAAAAAAAAATTCGCACCCCTTTCTGCTTTATCTTATAATATTAAAAAAAAAGTATCATGAAAACATAACTTCCTCTCTTTTCCTTTTTATTTTTTTATCGATCCAATAGTAGCCCATAAAAACACAACAATTTCTCTTATAAAATACCAAACAATAACTCAATTTGATCTTAGCTATAATATACTCAAATTAGTCCTTTTATATATATATATATATTATGCATTTTGTAACTCCATATAAGTAAAAAGTTATGGCTTTTAATTTGGAAAAACAAATCACATCAAACATTTTTTTTCTTCTTTTTTTTTCTGTATATTATAAGATAAAGTATAGAAGGGTGAGAATTTTTTTTAATATATTTTAAATTAATTTTTATAATTTTTAAGTTCCTAAAAATTATTATTATTTTGTTATTTTTTATGTAAACTTTCAATTTTTTTAAAACAAAAAAAAATTAATTTGAGAAAATTTAATTTTTTTACATGATTTTTTATAATAAAATTATTCAATAAAAAAAATTACACTGAACATATAGACTAGGTATGTACCTTCAGTATAAATTGTTGAAGACGTGGATTGAGTTTGCGCCTTTCCAACCTAGTTTTGAAATAATTTTTTAAGTAGACTATGTTGCAAATTTTTTTTATAAAATAATATTATTTAAGAGCATTCCTTAATGGGGGTTTGAGGAGAAGAAACAAAAAAAAATAATAATAATGAAAAAAAAAAATTGCTCCGTAATTTTGCTTGTAATCAAGCTCATTCTCTCTGTATATGGAGAAAGCCATGGATGTTTCATTTTTGCACTACCATGACAACTTACATTAATTAACCCAACACCTGGGTTAACAACTATGCATGGCAGGACACTTATTATATAAGCAGGCTACATTTGAACTTAAAGTCCAGCAAAGATAAGTTTACGTTCACAATACATTCCGAATGGAAAAGAGCATATCAAACCACGCTAATGAAAAATAGTTTCCAATCAAAGGATCCACATTTTAATGAAGAAAGGATCGTGTTCATTATTGTTTTCTTGGCTTCAAGATTGTCTGAATTGGATGGAGCTTACGAGTAGTGAGGCAAACTGTATCAACATTTTCTTCTTCGCTGTCTTTAAGTCGCCATTCAAATTCCTGAACCAACCTCCCTATTGCTGCACAAGATACCAGCATTGCTTGAAGAGATCCCGCACATACCCTCTTCCCTCCTCCAAATGCCATTGTCTTGTAAAGATCGGCTGGGTCATACTTCTCATCCATAAATCTCTCGGGGAACCATTGCTCAGGATTTTCCCATTGTTTCTTATCCATATTGCAGCCGTATATGTTGATTGCAATCTACAAGAATAGCTTAAGCCTTGAGCTTATAAATTAGACCTAAAAAGCGGTAATTAATTAGAATGCATTAACAAATACTCGCCTACCTCACTTCCTCTATGGATGAAATATCCACCTAGCTCAGTATCTTCATGTGCATATCGAAGTGGAACTACTGGAACTGGACTGTGCTTTCTTAGGGTTTCATGGAAGACAGCACTCAAATAAGGCACCTGGGACAAGTGATCCTCGGTAATCCTTTCAGAACCACACGCCTTTTCTATGTCACGATAGAGGCGATCCTAAAAGCAAATGCAACTATGAGAACAAACTACATCATAGTAATAAGGCAGGATTACAGAACTGAACATATTGATAAACCTGCTTCTGTAAATCTTTCGAAAGCTCGTATAGTGCCCACTCGGTTGTGACCAAAGTTGTATCAGCTGTCTCAATGATTGTTTCCCAGAGCAAGTTTGCAACTTGATCTTCAGAAAGTGAAGCTCCAGACATCAAGACGTTAAGATAACAATTCTCTTCCTGCTTTGGGTTACAATCAAGTTAATTTCCATGTAGTGGAAAAGATGGTGAGTGTGGAAGAGGTACCTCTCCTGAAGCAGTTAGTTGTTTTTGATCTCTAATAAGTGCTTTTGTTACAGCTGTCCTGCGGAAAGACAATTGCTGAATCTTTGTCTCAAAGCTTCTGTTCGGTATCCATTTGAGATACGGGAAGAAATCTCTCCAGTCCACCTCAATTGCACCAGCCATCATGTCACTCACGAGAACCTTAAAAATCTCATCTCTAGAAAGTGTAGTTTCAAGTTCCTCCACATATACAGAGCTTACATCTCTTCCAAGTGCCTGCAATGTATTCAATTACTTGTTTGATTAGATTCAAGGGTTTATATTTTTTTCTAGTGATATGTTAGAGACAAGAGGAAAGCTTACTTGCTTGAGAGCTAATCCAAAAAGTTCACTTTCAAATGTCTTTCTAAATTTGATGGCTTCAGCTGGAGAACTTTTCATGTCAGCACGAAGTTTTTCAGTGACATTGTGTATCAGGGTGTCTCTATGGTGGTGACGTCGCTTCTGCAAAGTGCAATAGAATTTTAATTCATTTGTATAGTCTGGAATTATGAAATCAGCATTCATTGAAATTAGCATGTGCCATCCATAATTTTCCTTGCGTTCAGAAGGACTTCCAAGGAGAGAAGTTAGTGCCTTTGAGGAACAAATATCTAGGCCACACTAGGATCTACATGCTGAACTTTTATATTTGTAGTCTCAATTAATATTGAAGTTGTTCTATTCAATAGGACTCTGCAAGTATGTCATGTCATATTCTATATTTTCTTCTTCAATATATTCCTTCACCTATTGTTACTTGTTTATTGATATGGAAGGTCAAAGCCATTTGTAATTTGCTTAGCTTTATATGCCACTCTGAAAGGCTCACCAGGAACGTGGAATATTTTTGAAAAGGAAAAATGGCAGAACAATATTTCTACTGTTGAAATTCATTACCTGTGCATTAGCACCAAGAAGATTTGTAAGTATACACCGCTTAACCATCTTGTGAAACTCATTGTAGTCACTCATGGCAACCATACATTTATTAGAAGTGAGAACTTGCAAGGCACTTGAGAGCTTTCGTGATGAAATTGATGAGTATCTGGTTACCATAGCCTGCAAAAACAAAACATGCACAGTGAGTTTTCAGAATTATGCTTCGTGCTTTTAATATAAGTGGAATGCAGTCACCGGTAAATTATGGCTACCATGAGTATGATGAGTGAGGGATTTGCTAGATTTGAAATATTTAACCAAATGTCACCATTCATCCATGAAAGAAAAGTTTGGATATTTTTACATCATGCAAAATAGCAGTTTATATGTTCCAACATATATACTTGTGACATAATTTGTTTTTTTGATCCTTCTATGATAGGTCCATATAGAAAACATCATAGTCTTCATCTTTCTTCCAAGCAGGATGCATGTGAACTTAGAGTAATTCATTAGATACCTTTTAAGGAATGTCAACTAAGTATCATGAGGAAATTGCTCTCAAGGTGCGTGCATGAAAATAAGAAAATAGAGTACAAGTGACTTGATGTATGTTATAGCCACAAGATTAACATCCAATCATAAGTATTTGACAAGCATCATACCATTGATTTTAGCTCCACAACCTCTGGTCTGAAAGCTTACGTTTATAGATATTGCATAGACATTGAGATTTATAACTAAATGCACCCTCGCACTTGTGGACAGGGACTTCAACTAAGTTCATCAAGTTGGTGACATAATTAAACTAGGTGACATTGCAATTTTGACTCAAGACCTCCTATATGATGTTCTATTAAATTTATGCTATAACCATCAGATCTAAAAGTTTAATTTTATAGATACAATATGGAATTTTAGATTTATTACTTACATATGAGTGGTACAACAAATAGGCTAAATAAACCCCCAAGCCTTCGTCTTTTGGAAAATATATTCAAAATAATTACTGCTCATCAAGAAGCAGCAATAATTCTAGCAAACTAATACAAGAGCGCTGCAAGCATTAGCCAAGAATAGTTTCAAAAATATGAAAATGTGTGCAAGTACCCTGAGGCATTTGATGTTCACCTTTCATACTCGTCCTTTTAATGAAATGTCTAATAAGTGCTTTGAAAGCTGCATATTTCTTAGCTAAGTAAATTTAAAATATGGCCAAGATAATAGTTAGTATACAAAAACTATCAGTCCAATTATATCAAGTCACCAAAATTTACAAAACCTTCGTGGCCAGTTTGCATTTCATGTTCCCTAGCACTAAACGTGGCCCATGGACCATGTCTTTGCTATATGACAGAGAAAAAGGCAAGCAAGCATGTCAATCATTAATGTCGTTTTCAATGGCCATATCAACGTGCCTTGGCTGATATGATCCCACTCAGCTGACAAATAGAAAATATTTCCTTTCACATTCAATTAAGACTCGATGCCACAAACAACAGGTGGTTACCACACCACACTAAAAACAATTGCAGCCCATTACTGGAATTGCTGATTACTCTAGGACATTCGTGAGAATGGCAAAAGTTAAAAAAATGTTGATCCCCTGTAGACAAATAGAAAGTATGTGTTTTCCTGTCATTTATTCTCCATATTCTTCTAAAGGTCTTAGTGTCTATATTTTTAAATGGAAACTTGGCCTACCACATGACAGTACTCAAACCAATCAGGCCAACTCCACTTCTGGTTCAGGAAAATGATATACTCCAAGAAAGTTTTACATGATGAAAGAAAAAGGTAAATAAGATTGAATAATCAGATAATGGTTGGAATAACTATTAGATGCTGCCATTAGGACAGATGCAAAACAATGTGATTGTGAGGGCCTGAGTGCACATGCCTAATTCTTTTTAAAGTCCTTGTTTAAAGTTAGACATGAATCTTCTTTTTACAATCAAAGTTTGGTTGTAGATTAAGCATGAAGGTTAGGTCGATGCCCACAGCCCCTCGAATCCTTCTATGCCTGCTCCTATTCTACATGGATTCAGTTATTCCAGTATCTTGTTGTAGATTAAGCATGAAATGATTTTGTTGCTGTTGTTAATATCTCTTAAGAACAAGAAGGCTTGATTGCCAAAAAGAAAACATGAAAGCATGTACCTCTCTAGCAACATCATTGGAATTGAGAACAACAACAGTTGAAGAGCCAAGTCTGATGGAATAAACTGGACCATAAGTCCCAGCCCATTTCGTAAATGTCTTGTGAGGTTTCTTCTCTGTCAGTTGAAGCAAATTTCCGATCACTGGCCATCCCGGTACTTCTGGAATAGCAAAAACCCACAACATCCATGTCAAAAAAGCATGTGCAGGCTAATAGCTAGCATTAACATAAAGCTTTCCTTGCGAAAGCTTGAACAGGACATCTTGATTCCATCTAACTCTGTTTTCTCTTTTTCTATTATAATCATTCTTGGTTTCTAGAGGGCCAAAATTGGCACAATGGTTAAGTTACTCCTTTAATGACCAGCGGAAAAGCCTCCTTTCCATATCACACCACCAGCGGCCATCAGCTGCAACCTTCACCTCTCAGCTGCTGCCAAAAGATACTAATAGCTGCAATCTCTTGAAATATTTTACTATTCCAAATCTTTTATTATAACAGAAATTGAGAAATAGTCTGGAAAACGATTTCTGTGAAACAAACTCAACCTAAATCCATATGGGTTTCTAGAGGCAAACCGGCGCAACGGTTTAGTTACTCCTGACCAGGGAGTGTTGTTTGTTGCTGTCTGTTTTGGTTTCCCATACAAAACGGAATCGAAACCGAAGAGAACATGCAAAAAGAGGTAGAAAAAAAGCATGGCAATTCTAGTTTTCTAAAAACTACAAGAGGGCAGGGAAAACGCTGAAAAAATGAATATCTAAGAAATCAAACAAGAAAAAAAGAAAAAGAGCATAGTGAATAATACCAGGCAAAGGTGGAAGATGGGACCTTTTCCTCTTATGAGAAGTTGCAAACTCTTTGCATAGTATCCAAAAAAACAACAAAACACCCCCTAAAACAAAGGAAGCCACCAGCGGCGCTGCATATAAATTCTGAAATCTGCATGTGGAGGATTCCATGGATATGTATGTATTGGTTACTATTATTTTTTTGATATTAGTGAAAACACATAACACAACACACACACACACTCTTAAAATTTATACTATATGAGTGTGTGTGACTACATAGGTGGTGGTGATGATGTTGAGTGATGACAGTATAAATATATATATTTTTTTGAACAAAATGACAGCATGAAATTTGAATTATTAAAGTATGAGCATGGTAAGTATGGTATGTTTGGATCTTTTCCTTAAAAAAACGCCAACTTAGAGAAAGACAAAAATGATGGTAATGTATTAAATATTTCATGGTGAAAAGAGCCATGAGAACACATCAGCTAGATTACAAAAGACTCAGACTATGGGACGGGGAGCGGCGACGCATGGACTATATTCCTCCGGTTGGAGTGGCCTGGAGGACTGACAAAGGAGGGGAAACTTGGAAGGTGTCCGTTAAGCCTTTAGAAAGGTGGACCCTGCCGGTTCAATAAAGAAACCGTATCATTAATCCTAAACAACGTATTTAACTTTATATTTTTTTTTACGGAATATTCTAAAATTCAGTCCAGATATAGAAAATACAGGGAATTATAAAAATAGTGGGTAGTTTTTGTCACCAGTTTTCCCAATTGATAGTCAGTATATATCCAACAATTCTTGATTTATTATTTTTGGTAACCAGCATTGCGAGTATGTGTTCGTCTATCAAAAATGGTATATAGTTTCTATATTATTTTGATTAACTAATGTAATGCAAATTACTTTAAGCTTCACAATGGAATTACTAAAAAATATTGTAGGAAAATATATATATATATATATATATATATTACTGATAAATACACACGATATATATATATATATATGAATTAAGTTAAACTATACCGAACAGAAATATAGTGTATTTCTAAATTAGGGTTCAAACAAGTTTAGCAAAAAAAAAAGAACTGATACACGTAAATAAGTGAAAGTTTCCATATAAATAACATAGAAAGAAAATTCACAATAACGCATATTACCCATAACGGTTCCCGCCTTGCCAATTTTCCATTATTCTACGTATAATACTTGTTATATAGCATGTGATAATTATATTAAGAGGGAAGTTATTATTCAATGAAAAATGCATTTAAATTAATGCTAATATGAGAGAAGATTATAGACCGAAGACTTTGTTTGCAAAAAAATCAATGGAAATACATATTTTTGTTTCCTATCTATGTTAAATAGAGTTGTTTATAAAACCGAATACAATAGAGATAAGAAGTCAATCAAATCAAACCCAATTACAAGGTTTGAAAAAGGTTCAAACGGTTCATTGTTTAGTTCAACTCCTAAACCAAATCACACCACTTTAATCTGTGAGCCATTTAGTGCTAGAAAGGAAAAGTAGCATCTTTTTTATTTTTGGATGCTAACAAATAAGCCTAACTTGGTAACCTTTACGGTGGGGGAAAAAATTCAACACCGACCTTAAGATATCAACTTGTAGTCTCGTAGTCCTCAACATTTCCACTCCCCCTCCATTTCACTATCATGGATGCGAGCATTGACATAAGACTAGACTCTCACTCTCAATTTACACATTCATTGGCCCTACTCTCATCTCTTATCCATATCACAATTCCTCACACTCTCATACTTTTATTCTTGTCTCTTAGTCTCTCACCAATCCCTGAACTAGTGCATCCTAGCTTTCTATAATTATTTTGTCATTTTTTCTTCTTAACTTACTTATTTTATTATAAATATGATTTAGCGAGAAATTTACGAGACAGGTTTGAATAGTAAATTGAGCTTTTTTGTAGAAAATTAATTTGCATAATTCTTTTGTTTTATATATGC
This sequence comes from Laguncularia racemosa, assembly GCA_037954665.1. Taxonomy (NCBI): domain Eukaryota; kingdom Viridiplantae; phylum Streptophyta; class Magnoliopsida; order Myrtales; family Combretaceae; genus Laguncularia; species Laguncularia racemosa. The sequence goes on from JBBMOL010000569.1 coordinate 88,344, forward strand.
ACATATACTTGTTCATGTATCAAATTGCACAAGTATAAATTACAATGATACACATGTGATGAGTATTATGAATAGGAAAATGTGATCAGAATAGTTAGGTGTTTCTATAAGCAAGTCTAGATGATCTAAACTAAGTTGAATTGCATTTAAAATGATTTGGTTCATTAGCGTTTGAAGCAAAACATTGAAAATGCAGTTTTGTCGATAGTTTAGTTCAATTCAGTTCAATCCCTAATCGAACTAAACTATGAACACCCCTAATCCTAATACATCTCATGATGTCATTTTAAGTTGAAGGGAGCCTTTAGAGCATTATTTTTAGTATTTTATCATTTTTCCTTGAATATATGGATAGAGGTTATAGGATAGGGTGACTAGGATTTGGTTTAGTTCAATTTTCCCCTCAAATCAAATCAAACTATCAAATATAATTCAATTTTCTTTTTTTATGGATCAATTTAAATCACACTACATGATTCGACTTTGCAATTTTCTTCAAACCATAATATCTCAGTTACATTAAAGGGTCGAATCATATTTTATAATTCAAGAGTATTTAAATACATGACATGTAACTACATATCGCATATACTACATTCTTTATTATTATATGTATCGATGCTATATAAGAAGTTGATGATTAATTCAATATTTTTTACACAATTAAATCACAAGTATCTTGATAACTTATTTATGATAAATTTGGTATAAGATATAAACTTTTAGTCAACCTATGTACATATAACTAATAACATATAGTGACAAAAGTTAAATACATGTATATTCAAATAAGTATGGGTTTAAATGTTTTCTTTTATCAAAATCTATGTTGTAATTAAAGAAAATTTTCAATCATAATGTAGGTTGAATTTGGTTTGATTTATCACTCTGAACTAACCATAAATTTTCAAATTGAGAATTTTTCAAACCTAATTGGAAAATAAAAATCATATTTTCAGTTATGCTTGGTTGAGTTTACAATTACATTCCATTTGTCAATATTTTTCCACTTTTATTATGGGCTATGATTGAGGAGGGTGGAAGATATGGGAATGTAAATACAAAATAATATGGAAAGAAAACTTGAAACAATTTAGATTATGGTGAAAAAAGGAAAAAAAAAAAGTATTTGTGGTAAACTAAAACCTAAAATGAAAAGTTTTCAATTTAAACCTAGTTATATCAACTAAGTTATGCCAAAATCCAAAGTTAGCACTCCTTCAACTGGCCATTGATGAAGGCACCCGGATAATATAAATTGGGATTCGAAGTGCTCTTATTAGATTTGTCGATTATCCTATCACCATAGGTTAATTTTAGACCAAATTAAGTCTTAAATCTAACAAAATCCAACTTGCAAGATGAAAAAACATGAGCTATTGGGTGCCAAAAATATTTCCAATGCTTGGACTCTAATGCTCAAATTAGACAAGTAGTGTAATGGCATGACAATTGTACTTGTGGAAAGTATTAAATACCTTAAGTGATTAGAGTAATCTCTAATTTGTAGTGTTAGAGTGGTGTGATTGTTTTGCAAGTAAATCTTCCCTAAAGACACTTAGTTTATTTTATATTTTTCTTATCAATTGAGACACTTAGTTTAGTGATGCTTAGCCGAGGTAGGCCTTAAGGCTGAGGTCGTATTAGTCTATAACATTTGCCCTCTACTATCATGAGTGGCAAGGCACTAATGAGAGTAAAGGCTAAGGTGAGCCTCATTTGCATGAAGCTAGGCCTAAATGTTTTGGGTGACCTATGCATTAGCCAAAAGGTGCTAATCTGAACTGCGGAGTTTCATAGTCAACCTAAGTGTTTAGTGCATGTCAACTCGAGCTTTTTGGCAAGTTGCCCTTTGATCCATGATGCCTTACTTGGGTTATCCCAAGTTGAGGAGTGACTCACTCGAGTTGGGAGGTATTCTATCAAGCCATTCAAGGCAGTTTGACCCAAGGCTCACTGATGTGCCTAAAATCTAAAGCACATGAACACCAATGCAAATGGTGTGAATCAACAACTTCAAAAAATGATCCTAATTCACGAAAATTGAAGCCAAATGGATATATGGAACAAACAATTGTATCAATACTAATAGAAGACGATGGAAAAAGAATTAGAATTCAATCTCAATTTGACTTGACGTAAATCTGAAAATAAGAACCCTAATTCACATGGATATAGATAAGTAGCCAACAAATTGCACCTAGATATTACTCACTAAACACAATTTGTAAATCAACAGGAGATAATTAATATTACTCACAATTACTCTAGTTGGTTCTCGCCACAATTTCATAAATGAAATTGATAAGAGATCAATTGCAATGGAAGGAAACCCCTTACGGCAACAAGTGTATTTTTTTATCAAAATGTCAAAAAGCTTCATACAAACCTTAGTTAGCAAGTATTTATACTTACTCCAATTTAAGTAAAATGACTCAACAAATTACAAATATGCCACTAGGTGGTCGGTTTTAACAACAAAATACAACCAAATCATAAGTCCCAAAAATGAATAAAAATGGCCAATTCAATAATGAAAATTATAAGTACAAAAGATAGTCTTTAAATGGCCGGTTCTCTAAGTCAATTGAGCAATTTTTGGGTCGTTAGATGTGACTCTAAAAATTGTCCCGCAAGTTGATCATTAATGCATATTATTTGGCAATCCTGTAAAAACAATCAATGTACTTGCTATAGTGCAAAACCAAACATTATTAGATAAAAAGTGAACATATATGGATGTCTTAGATCATACATCTAAATAAGGTTTCCCTACTGCTGGAGTTGTAGGGTAGATTCCCATCATCTCCTCGAGCCTCTGAAAGATTTTCCCTCAAATCTAAAGGGTCATCTCTTAGACTGAAAGTCGATGTCTCTATTTGCCTAACTTTTAGAAGAACCAGGGGTGTTTCTAATTTGTTCTTGGAAATAGTGCACCTTAGATGGAGACATAGGCATCAAGACTATCCGAGACCCACCTTTTCGAAACATATAAGTGTTTCTAAACCCGTCATGTAACACCTTTCTATCAAACATCCAGGGTCTACCCAACAATAAATGAAAGGCACACATAGGAATCACATCACAGATGATCTCATCATAGTATTTCTTTCCTACACTGACTGATACCTTTGACCTTTGTGTAACATGTAGACTATCTCAATTATCTAACCAATGCAATTTGTAAGGGCTAGGATGCGGGCTAATGGCTAGTTATAATTTATCTACTAATGCAGCAGATATGACATTAGTGTAACTATCACTATCAATGATTAACACACAAAGGTTACCTTGGATCTGGTAAGGTGCGTAGAATAGGTTCTCTCTTTGTTTGTCCCTAGCATCTGGAGATATAGTCAAAACCCTATGCAACACATTAATAGGTAAGTAATGTTCACTTGTTTTATCCTCATGTGTCTTAGCGTTCTAATTATCATAGTACTCCTGTAAGGCCATGGATAGATCTGTAGGCTCGACAGCTTCTTCTTCATCATCTTCTTCTTTAGTGCCCTCCATGACTATCATTACTCTCCTGTTAGGACATTGTGTAGCCATATGTCCAAATCCCATGCATTTGAAGCATTTAATCTAGCGCATCTTCCCACTAGTCGACCCTGGTACTATCTGCTTAACATCAAGTCCAATTACCTCTTTTCCCTTCCCAAAAATCATTTTCTCTTTGTTTGTGCTAGGGGTAACTCTGTTTACTGTCCTGATATGCTCACTTGCTCCCTTTAGTCCACCTAATTGACCATCAGTCCCTAGGGGCTTAGTAGTAGTACTAGGCCTGTTACTAGTAGCCTGGAATGGATTGGATCACCTATGTCTTCCCACTTTTAAGGCTAACTGTATAGCTTCATCAAGTGTACTATACCTCTAAAGCTCAAAAACACAAGCTATCTCATGCTTTAACCCAGATACAAAACGTACTAGGGTTTGCTCAAGAGGCTTTACTGACCCACATCTGATCATCAAAGTTTCAAACTCCTGTACATAGCCATCCACTGTTTTGCTTCCCTGTCTCATAGTCTGTAGATGCATAAACAACTCCTGCTTATAATGTTCAGGAATGAGCCTTTTCTTCAGAACCCTTTTCATGTCTCTCCAGGTGTGAATTTCAGCCTCTCTATCCCTTTGCCTACTGATCACCAAATTCTTCCACCACAAGGTAGCATACCCTATGAACTCAATAGTAGCAAGACAAACTCTAGTGTTATCATCTATCTCATAACACTAAAAAAGGCTCTCAAACTTATCCTCCCAGTCTAGATAGTCATTTGCTAAACCCCTACCATCAAATGAAGGCATCTGTAGCTTCACATATTTTATGCCCCTAGGTGGCCTAAAATCCCTCTTTAGGTAAGGATTGACCCAAAAGTTATCATCTCTCTCCTCCCTAAAGGCATGATGATCTCCTTCTACTCTCCTTCCCATGTCTCCTCCTCCTACTGCTCCCTCTCTTTGAACATTTTGAGGAGCTAATCTAGGTGGTGGTACCTAAGGATTCGCCACTAGTGGTTGTGGCATTGTCATCCTATCAATCCTTGTTGCTATTGTAGCAACAATAGTGGTGAGGTCCTGTAGCTGTTCCTCTAAAGTTCTCCCACCTACAGTATGATGACCCAATTCTCCACCTTCCGTACACAACTCCACAACACACTCATACCACCTTACACACAGCACCTCACTCACGGTGTAATTTCAATCACCACTACACACACAACACCTCACTAACGGTGCAATTTCAATCACCACTACACACACATACCACAAACTCCACCACTTACGGCAACAACAAGATTTAAATACCACTTTGAATGCAACCTTCTCCACAAATGGTAAGAACAATTCAAATTTCAAATAACACTCTAATGGGAATCTACCCAACGGTCTTAGTAGTCAGGGAACCTGATTTGGATATATGATCTAAAATATCCACATGTGTTCATTTCTTTATCTAATAATGTTTGATTTGCACCACAGCAGGTACAATGATCAGTCTTTACGGGATGCCAAATAACCTACACTGTTGATCAAATTGGGAACATCATCAGACTCACATCCAATGGTCCGCAATGAACTCAACTAACTTGAAGAACTAGCTCTTTGAAGACCATCTTTTATACTTGTATTTTTATTATTGAACTGGTCACTTTTTACTCATTTTTGGGACTTTTTGATTTACTTGTAATTTGTGTTTAGAACCGGCCACCAAAGTGGCTTAGTTGTAATTTTCATGTGATTTTACCTTAATAAGAGCAAGTATAAATACTTGCTAACTAGGGTTTGTAAGGGAACTTTTTGAACATTGTATTTTAGCTGCCATTTTCACGTGAAAGAGAGGCTTTTCTTTATTTCATAAAACACTCTTATCAACTTCTTCGAGGGTTGTGGTGAGTGGAGGCTAGAGAATTTGTGAGTAATATCAAATCTCTTAAGTTGATTCCAATTTTATACTAGTGTGTCATATCAAGTGAGAATTGGATTTGTTCTTGTTATGTTCTTATTACACGCAATTTAGGTTTCCATATCTAATCTAAGGTTCATGCCATTTTAGTTGGAAATTAGACTCTATTGTGTTATTTATTTCTGTTATTTTAGAATTACAAGTGATTGTCATTGTAAATTGCGTGGATGTCACTTGAACTTTAGGGTTTAAGTTCTTGTTGGAGTCATGCATCTTGTGAACTTGTTTGATTGATTCTTTAATTGACATTGCATAATTGCAATCTATCAATTGAAGCACATCACACTCATTCAATGCTACTCAATGAATTGTTTCAAACTTAAAGAAGGTGTTTTAATTTCAAATATCTTCCTTATCTCCACACAATGCAAATCTAGAATTTATAAACAACAATTGCAATTTTCGAAATTACCAACACAATTCACTCTTCTATGTTTTCAAAAACTTCACTTTTCCCAAATGATCTTCAAGGAACACTCCCTTCTTACTCACGGCAATATTCAAGAACAAAGGAACTATAACAAGATCTCTACTTCTACTTCAACAATCAACAAATATGACACAACAAAACCGAAATCAAGTACTTTAATTCCACCTCAACACTTCAGATCAAGAAGTAAAAATTCATGAACCCTAATTGCAAATGAAGATCACGAAATTTCCTTATAAAAAACCAATGCTCTGATACCAAATTATGATGTGCTTAAAATCTAAAGCACATGAACACTAATGCGAATGGCGTGAATCAACAATTACACCAACAATTATCTTAATCAACAACTTCATAAAATGACCTTAATTCATGAAAATTGAAGCCAAATGGATATATGGGGCAAACAATTGTATCAATACCAATAAAAGACGATGGAAAAAGAATTAGAATTCAATCTCAAATTGACTTGATGAAAATCTGAAAATAAGAACCCTAATTCACGTGGATATGGATAAGTAGCCAACAAATTGCACCTAAATATTACTCACTAAACATAATTTGGAAATCAACAAGAGATAATTGATATTACTCACAATCACTCTAGTTGGTTCTTGCCACAATTTCACAAATGAAATTGATAAGAGATTAATTGCAATGGAAAGAAATCCCTCACGGAAACAAGTGTATATATTTTTTTTTATCAAAAAGCTTCAAACAAACCCTAGTTAGCAAGTATTTATACTTGCTCCAATTAGGGTAAAATGACTCAAAAAATTACAAATATGCCACTAGGTGGCCGATTCTAACAACAAAATACAACCAAATGATAAGTCTTAAAAATGAATAAAAATGGCCAATTTAATAATGAAAATTACAAGTACAAAAGATGGTCTTTAAATAGCCGGTTCTCCAAGTCAATTGAGCAATTTGTGGCCATTGGATGTGACTCCAAAAATTGTCCCGCAAGTTGATCATTAGTGCATATTATTTGGCTATCCTATAAAAACGATCAATGTACCTGCTATAGTGCAAAACCAAACATTATTTGATAAAAAGTGAACATAAATGGATGTCTTGGATCATACATCCAAATCAGGTTTCCCCACTACTAGAGCTAAAAGGTAAATTCCCATCAGAAGACCTCTTTTAAAACATGCTAGGGACTATATGGATGGATGATTATGCCGTTTGGTTTGAGTAATACTCCTAGTACTTTTATGAGATTAATGAATCATGTAATGAAGGAGTTTCTAGGTAAATTTGTTGTTGTTTATTTTGATGACATTTTAATATACAGCAAAAGCCTAGAAAACCATGTGGAGCATCTACAGGTAGTATTTTCAGTCTTGAGGGCATATCAGTTGTTTGCAAATCTCTAGAAGTGTTCTTTCAACCAAATTGAGGTAACATTTTTGGGATTTATTATATCTGGTTCTGGTGTCAGGGTTGATGAGGAGAAAGTAAGGGCTATTAGAGAATGGCTAACACTAAAATCAGTTGCTAAGGTAAGAAGTTTCCATAGACTAGCTTCATTCTATAGATGCTTTATCTATAACTTCAGTAGTATTAATTGACCAAGAAAAATGTTCCCTTTATTTGGGGTGAGAAGGCCCAAAAGAGTTTTGAGGAGATAAAGGTAAAACATACTAGTGCTCTAGTTTTGGCTTTACCTAATTTTGATAAGGTTTTTTTAATTAGAGTGTGATGCCTCTAAGGTAGGAATTGGTGTTGTGTTGATGCAGGATAGGAGGCTTATTGCCTATTTTAGTGAAAAGTTGAGTGGTACAACTTTAAATTACTCAATACATGATAAGGAATTTTATTCCTTAGTGAGGGCATTGATGACATGGCAGCATTATCTCCTTCCAAAAGAATCCATTATCTATACGGATCATGAATCATTAAAACATTTCAGGGGTTAGCAAAATCTGTCAAAACACTAAGCCAAATGGGTGGAGTTTCTGGAAATTTTTGCATATGTGATTAAGTACAAGAAAGGTAACATGAATATGGTAGCTAACACTTTGTCACGTAGGTATGTACTTATCACTTCTTTACAATCAAAACTATTTGGATTTAAATTGCTGAAGGAACAATATATGCATGATAAATATTTGAAAGCAATTGTTGGGAAATGTTCTAGGGGAAAGATATTTGAGGGGTATTACGTGATTGATGGATTTTTGTATAAAGTTGGAAAGTTGTGTATACCTTATGGTTTCGTGAGGGAATTGTTGGTGAGGGAAGCACATGTAGGAGGATTGTTTGGTCACTTTGGTGAGAAAAGAACCCTGGCTTTATTAAAAGAAAATTTCTATTGGAGGGGCATGATAAGGGATGTTCATAAGGTGCTAAAAAGGTATGGAGTGTGTAAAAGAGCAAAAGGAAAGAAAGGGGTTTAAGGTGAATATATGCTTCTACTAAACCTTAGATTGATATCAGCATGGATTTTATTTTGGGTCTGCCTATGACTCAAAGGGGAAAGGATTCTATTATGGTTGTTATTGATAGATTCAACAAAATGTCCCATTTTGTGCCTTGTCACAAAAAAAAATGATGCACTTTTTATAGCTAACCTTTTTGTGTAGGAGGTTGTAAAATTACATGGTGTTCTACACAGTATAGTGTCTGATAGAGACACTAAGTTTCTTAGGTTCTTCTGGAAGACACTATGGAGAAGACTTGGTACTAAACTTATGTATAGTACCTCTTGTCACCCACAGATTGACGGTCAGACTGAAGTTGTTAATTGTACTCTTGGCACCTTACTAAGAGCAATGGTTGGCAAGAATCTTACTGATTGGGACTTGTGTCTCCCTATTGTTGAGTTCGCTTACAATAGGTCTACTTATAGTTCAATAAGTAAGTCTCCCTTCGAAGTCGCATATGGCTATAATCTTACAATTCCATTGGATCTCATAGCTAGCCCGATAACAAACAAAGAAAGCTTAAGTGGAGTTGAGAGAGCCAAGGAGATTCAAAAACTTCATCAGAAGACAGTTGAACATCTTCAAAAAACACAGGAGCAATAGAAACTTCAGGGAAACAACAACAGAAAAACCAGAATTTATAATTCAGGTGATCTAGTCTGGATTAATCTCAGCAAAGACAGGTTTCCTCACAAGAAATCACAAAAGCTATCACCAAGAGCAGATGGGCCTTTCAGAGTTGTTAGATGCATCAATAACAACACATATAGGATAGAATTGCCAGAAGGCTATGGCGTCTCTATTACCTTTAATGTTGCAGATCTGTCACCCTATTTACTAGATGATGTTCATGAAGACCTATTAAATTTGAGGGCAAATCTTCCCGAGGCCCGAGGAGATGATAGGAATCATATACCTATAGGACCTATCACTATAGCAAAAGCCAAAGGATTACAAAATTTGGCAATGAGGGTCTTCTTTGAATAATTAGATCTTGGGGATGTTTATTTAGTATCTTATTTTCCATTATATAATTGTTATACATTCCAGTAGGTATATTTATCAGTTTTACAGGACGATGAGTAAAATTCACTAAAGATAAATTGAGGGTCATTCATAGACTTACATCAATCAAAAGAATTAGTCCAACAATTGTTCCATGGAAGTGAAGAACCGACCACTTTTGAGGGTTTATGTGTGATGTGCCTAAAAACGACTAAGCACAATTAAATAACAAATGGGAGCAATTCCACAATTGGCGTGATCAACAACAATTGACTAGAACCCCTATTCATGTGGATTCAAATGGAAATGATGCCAAATTGTGATATGGATCAATGTAATAGCGAAATGAACAATAGGTAAGATATGGATGAATTAGAATTCCAATTAAATTGAATTGAATTCAAATTTGAAAATTATGAACCCTAATTCACATGAAAGAAAGGAACAACAAATAGTACCTAGCTATGACTCACTAAGTACAATTTGTAAACAACAAGAAATGATTGATATTACTCACAATCAATTTCAAGTCGGTTTTTGCCATAATTTCAAGGATGAAATTGATAAGAGATCAATTGCAAGTAAGGAGGACCCCCACGGAAACAAAAGGGGTGTTTTCTCAAAATGTCAAAAGCTCCCTAAAACCTTACTTAAGCAAGTATTTATACTTGCTCCCTTTATGGTTAAAAAGTTCACAAAATTACAACTATGCCACTTTTAGGGTAACCGGTTCTAAAGACAATTACAAGCAAATGAAAGTGTCCCAAAAGAAAATTACAACATAAATGCTCCAAAGAAAAATTAAAAAATACAAAAATAATATAAATCCTCAAAGAGCTAATGCAACAAAGCGATGTCAATCACAGTGGGCCATTGGATGATAATCTGATGATGTCCTGTAGTGATCAACAAATGTAAGTCATTTGGCATCTCATGGAGAAATATTATTGTACTTATAAGATTATTACTTAAACATTTATTAGATAAAAGAAATAAGGTGAAATATGAGTGATTTGGATCATCATCCAAATCAAGTTCTAAAAACATCTAGGTTGTTAGAAAAATTCCCATCATCTTCTCGGGTCTTTGAAAGATTTGCCCTCAAATCTAGAGGGTCATTTCTGAAACTGAAACCGGATATCTCTATTGGTCTGTTCTCTCGGTTACCAGATGTAATGGAAGTAATTTTGATCTACTCATCTAATTGGTGCACCTCAGATGGAGTCATAAGCGATAGTACTATTTGATCGTTGCCAATCGTAGTTTTAATAAATTGAATTCTTGTTCTTAATCTTACTACGAAGCAATAGGCAAGCGCACCTATCGTAGCGTAATATAGCGAGTAAGCACAAGGTCGCCCCTCAGAGATACACCAACTACTAGTACTAACTCCGTTCCTATTATCCAACTGACGCTTAAATATGTTAGTTGAAACTTAATTACTCTAATCTTAAAACTAATAACTCACTAACAACAATGGTTCTGAAGATTTATCAATTAATAAAAGCAACCTAGATCTTATTCTACTCCTTCTCTATCATGTAATTCATTAGATTTATGAAGATTGGCGTAGTTGACTTCTTATACTGTCGAATTCTCTAGTCAAGTTAACTACTTTCTCAAGTATATTAACCTATCTAATCCTAGGTTTATCAAATAGGATCTCTCCTTAGTTAATAGCAACCTAGAATTGCATAAAGCACATGAATTCGCATCAAAATAATCAATGTAAATAGAAGACTCTTGTTTCCTATCTCTAAAAGAACAATCAAATCTCATTAATTGCATTAAATCTAATCATAAGAGAAATTTCTCAATTAACTAATATGGTATCACGCATAAATTCATATTTCGGATCAATGAATCTAAGAAACAATTGAAGGGCATGCAATTAATCATAAGAAAGCCAACAACTTCGCATTAAAAACCAAATCTTCATCACATGACAGAGAAGTTTCAAATAAAATCTAGATTTAGGGTCTACTCCTCCATAAATTGGACAAAAGAAATGCAATTACTGGAAGAATAAATAAAATTCATAGTCACAACCCTTAAAGATAGAATCTTCTTCTTCGTGGGTCTTCAATCTCCTCTGGAATTGATAGAATCTTCTTCCCCCTGCTGTTATGAGAGTCAGAGCAAATACAAAATTCGTAACTTCTGTTCTAAGGCAACTAACGGTTTATTTATACATGTACCCGGGTTGGATACATACACGAGCAGATACACGAGTAGTGTATCTCGTTCGTGTATCTTAAGCTTGCTTCCAAGTGTCCTTATGTGAATATACACGAGCAAGTACATGGGAGTGTACATTGGTCGTGTATTTGAAACATCGTTGAACAGCAGCAAAACTTAGATACACAAGCAAAGTACATGGGCGTGTACTTTGCTCGTGTACTTTCCAGACATCCACTTCAGTATACACAAGCAAAGTACATGGGGGTGTATCTCGCTTGTGTACTTTCCAGAATTCTTTTCTTCACATGTATTGTATCCAATTCCTTCCAAACTTGATCTGACTCTTCAAAACTCCTTCCCTTAGCTCCAAAATACTGTAGAAGATCCTGAAATTAACATTCATTCCATTAAGCATCCTTTTCTTCAACAAATCATCTAAAAATTCAACAATAAAGCACAATTTCATTACTCTAGATAAGGGTATTTTGCGATTTATCAAACTTCCCCACACTTAAGTCTTTGCTTGTCCTCAAGCAAAATAAAACATTAATCAAACTTCTCATTAATCATGATTGTCGTTACCAAATAATACTACTCACACATTAACATTTATGAATTTTAATCTTTACAGCTCAATGCAATCCCTCAATCTAATGAGTGTGCTTCTCACCTTGTCGTAAAAGTATTGTAACAAAGATACTTTAGTCAAATTTCTAGGGTTAATCAGAGTAGACCAATCTTTACCCTTGTCATTTAACAATGGCTTTCATGATCAAAATTAGACACAAGATCAATTAGAGCAAAAGGAAATGTGGTACATTTCAACCACCACTAAAGAGTCTATAATCTTCTCAATTATGTCTCTCAGTAAAGCAATCAATAATGAAAATACATTGCATCTATGTTTCCCCTGGATTCCTCCTCCTTTTTGGTTGATCTCTTCAAAGATTTTATTCTTTGTAATAGTTCACTGGTTTCATCCCCTTTTTTTTGTTTAGGATCTTGCAACCCATGTAATGAGTTTTCAGCCGATAATCCTAGGCTCGTCACCCAAGTTAACGAATGTTATCCCCTCAATTGAGGGCATTCCTATGGGCTTAATTACTCGAGTTACAGGACCCTCTCAACTTTTGCCTTTATGGTATTTCATTTTATTACGGTAATTTCCTCGGTCAGCTGGTCCCAGGCCAGACGACCTTAGGTGACCAGGTTTTAAAGGAACCCCATCGAACCTCTATTACCTTAACTTATTATTTTGACTAGTTAGTAGCGGAGTCAAACTTCGCTCTTCTGAGGGACTAAAGCCTACCCATACTAACCAATCCTTTATTTTTCAAGTATAACATGCTTTCATTAAATTATTACTTTAAAGAGATCTTCTAAGAAGGATCACCAAGAGAATCATTTCATTTGCCCTTTCATGAAAGATTAAATGGCTCTCAAGATCTTTGAGTTTCACAACGATTTTATCCCATAACTTTGACTAAGTATCAATGTTCCAAAGAAGACAAAGGTGACATGCACAACACTCTTTTAGAGGAATTCATTCACTAAATGCTAAAATACTATGTAATTTGCAATCATGATTTCAAAATTCGATTATCAAGCAAAAAGAGAAAAACAAAAATTAGGGGAAATTTTTGAATGACTCATACAATTCAGCACAACCCTTATCAAAATCAAATTTCTTTAGTATCCCCTTCCCCACACTTAGATTAAGACATTGTCCCCAATGTCTTTATCATTCAAGAACGTAATGAGAAATAAAGAGATAAAAAGAAAAGGAGCTGAGACTTCCTGGGATTAAACAGGTGATGGACCAATTGCATAGCTAGCAAAATGTCGATCGGGATGAACTAGCACCATCCCGCTTCCTCTTAGCAGGGGTGGTCTTCTTCTTCTTGGTAAACTTCAGTTTAACTACACAAGTCTGTTTTGACCATCTGAATCAATCACAATGGTCTCAAAATAGGTTAGGTTCTTTAATTACACAAAGAAAATGATAGGACTTGCATTGGGTTTCCGAAATAAGGAGGAAGATAGCACAGTTGAGATATACAACCAAGGTACACGATTGTGTACCTAGTTGTGTATCTACCCATCTCATAAATGCACAAATTACCATAGGAACACTCAAAATCAGGTCTTGTGGCTTTAGTATATTATCAATCTACCTTCCTGAAGGTAAAAAATGTAACTACAACACACCTAAAGCATCCTTAAATGATAAAGTTCTAATCTTGATTCTAAGAAGCTAGGTGCGATAGTTTAGTGATCATAAAAAAATGGCCTCATAACTTGGTTTCTAAGAAGAAGATTGGGAAAGAAACACAACAACATTGTCCCAGAAACCCACAAAATCAAAGTCCTAAATATTCATGTTCAAACCTTAACTGTCGATTCACTTATTTGGCAGCCACTTATGACATTAATCATACATGCATTCACGTGAGTTCAAAATATCTACAGATCTATCAACAATCGACTTCCCAAATGCGAAATCACTCATCATACCATCATCATAGATGCAAGCATGTATGGTAGTCGTAAAAGAAAACCGAGCAGCAACCGTATTGCAGTAAGTATTGAAGAAGAAGAAGAGAAAACTTACTTACCTTGAGTCCTTGAAACGGAAGAAATTTATGGTATGGAAAGAACAACCACGGTATGGAGGAGTAAAGTGGGAGTGAGTGGGTCAAATACACGAATGGAGAATGGGTCGTGTAAATGGCAGAGTGAAGTGAGGAGTCCTTTTATAGTACGAGCAGAAAAAATAGATACACGACCAAAGTACACGGTCATGTACTTTGGTCGTGTACTTTGGATTCCTTTCTGTGGGTTAGATACACGACTAGGTACACGAGCGTGTACCTTGTTCGTGTATCATGGGAGAGCATTCTGTGGGTTAAATACACGACCAGGTACACGAGCGTGTACCTTGTTCGTGTATCGAATTGTGCCTTCTGTGGGCCAGATACACGACCGGGTACACGAGCATGTACCTTATTCGTGTATCTCTGATATGTACACAATGAGCATTTTTTGAAGTGCACGGGAGGCCACACCATGACGTACTCCCCTTTTGTATTGCAAAGTCAATTTAGACACTTTCTGGCATGTGTGAGAAATCGGATACACCACTAGTGTACCCGGTTGTGCAAATCAAAGTACATACCTATCATCGCTTCATCTTGCACTCCCTTGAAAAGGTCTCCCATCCTGAATTTTCCCACACTTAGAGCTTAAAAGAAGCTCTATTAAGGTGACTTTCATAGAATCCAAACTTGGTTATCCCCTCTGTAGCTTGCTGTCCTGCAAAAGTTACTCCAAAACAACGGATGATAATAAAGAAAAAAAAAGAAAAGAAAAAAAACTTACCTAAGCAACATGGGTTGCCTCCCAAGAAGCACTATTGTTTAACGTCGTTAGCGCAACGTAATGAACCGGTGGAGCTCAAATGGAGATGAGAATGAGGTTCAGCTCCTCCTTTTCTTCCAAAACTGTTTGGTCCCCAAAGTAATGCTTAAGCCTTTGACCATTCACCTTGAAAATGCCTTTCTTGGAGATTTTATAACCTAAAACAATACCTTCTTTTGCCATAAAATGACACTTCTCCAAATTTAGGACCAAGTTAGTATCTTCACAATGTTGCAACACTAACTCAAGATGGTATAGACACTCATCAAAAGAATTCTCTAAAACAAAAAAATCATCCATGTATACTTCCACCTTGTCTCCTACCATACCCTCAAAAATAGCCATCATGCATCGCTGAAAGGTAGCTGGAGCGTTGCATAATCCGAAAGGCATGCATCGATAAGCGAAGGTCCCAAAAGGGCATGTGAATGTCCTCTTTTCCCGGTCTTCGGGTACAATAGGAATCTGAAAATATCCTGACATCCCATCGAGGAAACAGTAATATGCATGACCAACTAACCTTTCAAGCATTTGGTCCACAAATGGAAGAGGAAAATGATCCTTTCGAGTTGCGTCATTTAGCTTGCGGTAATCTATACAAACTCTCCATCCAGTGACAGTTCTCATCGAGATGAGTTCATTTTTTTCATTCGGTACCACTGTCATACCGCCTTTCTTCAAAACTACTTGAATGGGGCTCACCCATGAGCTATCAGAAATCGGGTAGATCATTCCTGCATTAAGCAATTTGATGACTTCCTTTTTTACAACATCTCTCATATTTGGATTAAGTCGGCGCTGTGGTTATACCACTGGCTTGACACAATCTTCCATCAAAATTTTGTGTGTACAAAACGATGGGCTAATCCCCTTTATATCTGCAATTTTCCATGCAATTGCTTTCTTGTGTTGCCCCAGGACATGCAATAACCTTTCCTACTAATCTCGATCCAGATTTGATGCAATTATGACTGGAAGTTTAGAATCTTCTTCCAAAAATGCATATTGAAGGTAGTCTGGCAGTTGTTTCAATTCTAGCTCAGGTGGTTCCTCAATTGAAGGTTTCGATCTCTGAATGGTGGATCTATTCATACCTTCAAAGCTTCTTTCTTCTCTCAACTCAAGATTATTATTAAGTTGATTGACAACTGCTTTAATCGCCATATTTTCAGGTTGCTCTTTCTCCCCATTCATCAAACACAATTCCAATGCATCACCAATCAATAGGTCTTGCAATGAATCTAAAACTGCGAAGTTGAGGTAGTCGATTGCATAGCATGTATCATCATGGTGTAAGCTTTGTCTAAGGACGTCAGGCATTTTCACTATGACCTCTTCATTTCCCATTCTCAACACTAACTTCCCATCCCCAACATCAATTATGGCTCTAGCAGTAGCCAAAAATGGCCACCCCAATATAAGAGGGACCTCCACATCTGCTTCCATGTGAAGGATGACGAAATCCGCCGGGAAGATGAAGTCCTGCACCTTCACTAATACATCTTCAACTACTCCTCTTGGGAATTTGACTGATCGATCGGCTAACTGAAGACTCATTTTGGTCGGTTTCGGCTCTCCAATACCCAATTTCTAGAACATCTTGCATGGCATCAAATTAATGCTGGCTCCCAAATTAGCCAATGCCCGTTCTTCAGATAAATTCCCTATCAGGCAAGGGATGGTAAAGCTCTTAGGATCTTTTAATTACCGCAGATCATTCTCCTCTTAAAGTTACAGTGGAGAACTCTTCAAGCTTCCTTTTGTTCGATAGCAACTCTTTCAAAAATTTTGCATATCATGGCATTTGTGATAATGCCTCAACCAATGGAAGGTTGATATGCAATTGCTTGAATATCTCTAAAAAATTGCCATAGTGCTCATCTATTTTGTCCTTCTTGAGTCGTGCTGGATAAGGAACATTGGGCTTGTATTCTGAGATTAATGGAGGTGATGATTTCTCTTTAGGTGATTTTTCTGAATGCTTCCCCCCTTCTTTGAGAACTACTTGTTCTTTTGCTGGTTCAGTCACCCGACTCTCTTCTTCTTGAACCTTTGGTTGTAGTTCCTTACCACTTCGTAATGTGACAGCTTTAACATTTTCTCTAGGGTTGGTTTTCGTGTTTCCCGGTAATGAACCTTGAGATCTCTCTGACAGAAGCTTAGCTGTCTAACCGACCTGGTTTTCAAGATTATGTATTGATGCCTCGTGATTCCTCAGAGCCAAGTCTTGATTTTTTAGAATCAAATTTAAGGACTTCTGTCTGTCTTCTGAATCCTTGATGAATTTTGCGAGGAGATCTTCAAGTGGCGATTTGGAACTCTGGACCAGTGGCCTTGATAACCTGGTGGAGGATTCGGATTGCCCTTTTGAATATTACTGTTGTTAGTTGTCGAGTCTAATTTTTGAATTCCCATTCCTAATCCGATCTAGACTAGACTCTATGCTCATCTAATATAGATCCTCGACTTGAGTTAGGAATTTCGTTTGATTTTTGGAGTCGCCACCCAACTGTTGTTGGGAAATATTGAATTAAGACTAAAGGAGCGGATTAGTCTTAATTTGGACCACTAGTCGTCGTTATTTCCTTTTTTCGTTTTTGTGAAAAAAGGAAAAGGGAAAACCAGAGTTTCTAAGTCCGGAGGCTAACCTATTAAAACCTTTACGGTTACCACCTAATCTCCTAAAATTTTTCCTCTTTAGAAATGTGTTTTTATTTTGTTTCTGTTACTTTTTATTATGTTTTTGAATTATTTCAAGAAAATGATTTTTCATTCATTTTTATGGGTTGACCCGAATGGGTGCCTACATACCTGCTACTCAGGATCAAACAAGCCGTAATTCGCTTTTCTGAAAACTTTAAGTTTGTTTGTGAATTTTAATTTTGAAATCTCTTTTGCTTTATGTTCTTACCATTTTTTGGATTTTTCTAAAAAAATTCTAAGCCTAAGCTTTAATTTGATTTTGAAAATGATTTTTAGGGAAAAACATCAATTTTGGATTTATTTGAGGAAAAAGATTTTTTTGAGTGCTAAAACTCATTTTTATGATTCTTTCATAATTTTTGATTTTTTTATTAACTTTTATGATTTTTTATGATTTTTGTGATTTTTATGATTTTCCTGATTTTCTATGATTTTTTTTTTGTGATTTTTTATGATTTTTGTGAAAATTTTTATCTTAAGTTAATATCTATCCTATTTTGAAATCTAAAATTTTATTGTTATTTTTCCTAATATTTTTTTATTATTTTTCTACATTTTTTTATTTTTTATTATTATTATTGTTATTTTTATCTATCTATTATTATTTTTGTTATTTATTATTTTTCTACATTATTAAATTCTAGAAAAATCTAATTTTTACATTTTCCTATTTATTAAAAATAAAACATAAACAAATAACTAACTAACTAAATAAAAAATAATAAATAAATAAATAATAAATTAATTCAGAATAAATAAATAAACAAAATAAATTAATTAAAATCGTAAAAATCCGGAAAATCCGACTTACCTAGATCCGGGTTGGTACGCGGGTTGGGTTGGTCAGGTTGAAATCGGGTCAAGTCGAATCGGTCGGATACGGCGGCGGAGGAGGCTCGTTCACGGCGTTCCGGCGGCCTTCTGCAGCGGGTGAGGTGTCGAATCCTAGCTTCTCGAGGTTGCTGAATCCAATGGTGGCGGTGGTTTGCTCCCAGATCGCCTCCTAGTGGTGATTCAACTCCGGCCGGTGCTTCGCAGTTTTGGGTCTCCTCCGATGCTCTCCGATTTGCACTCTTTCCTCACTTTCTCTCAATTTTGATTCGTGTTATGGCTTCCTCCCCTCCTCCTCTATTTATAGGCGTCCGGAAACCCTCTTGGATAATCTCAAATCGGCCGATTTGGATAAATCTGAATTTCTTCCGTTTTTTAGATTTGATTTTATCCCGGCGATTTGATGTTGATCTATTGTTTTTCTTTGATTTATCTTATGGATTTGGCTTTATCTTGACAATAATCTAGAAGATTTGAAAAAAAATTATTGATTCCACCTTCGTCGGACTTGCTCCGGCTTCTCCTCGCGTCTGTCCGGGTGAGGAAGATGATCAAGCACAATGCACGCGTTTTCTCTTGGCCAATCACACGCTGCCACGTGGCGGCTCCAGGGAAAAGAAGGAAAAAATTTTGCCGAGCGCACGCGGGGCGATTCGAACTCGCGACCTTCAGCCTTCACATGGTCCCAACATGCACGCACGAGCCAGCTGAGCTGGCCCATTTTCCTGATTTTCTTTGTATCGCAAATTGCATATATGCAATGCGGTTTTTCCATTTTTTTTGTTTTTTTTTTTGAAATTTCTAAAATTTGTAAAAATTACTCATCCTTTATTATTACTATTTCCGAAATCATTTTTCAAAATTGATGTGTTTTCCTATTTATTCTTATTTTTTTGAATATTTTTACTATTTATACTAAATTAGGGAAAAATTGGGAAAAATTGGAAAAAATTGAAGATTATTGAGAATTGATTATTTTTTTGAGAATTATTGACTCCTAGGGCAAAAATGGGGTGTTTACAACTGCCCCTCTTTGTGGTAAAGTTTGAAAAACTTAACTACAAAGATAAACAAAAGACACCATTTTTGGCCTCTTGAATTAGGTTTTGGTAGGAAAATGCTCCAAAAGCTAATAATCCTACGATTGAAGATGTTCCTAACAATTCAAGGTAATGTTCCTTCCCAAAAAGTGCTTTATGGGCTGACTAATTGGCGATGGGACATGTCTCCGTCATTGTGTAGGAATGTATGAGAAATGATGATAGGAAGCATCTTATCAGACTTGCAACCTTGGAAAGAAAATTTACTCAGGAAGCGCCCTAATGAGCTGGCTACCTGTCAACAGAAGCGTCTTGTTAGACTTGCAACTGTTTAGGAGAACATTTCCGAAAAGTGCCCCAAGAGCTGACTAATCGGGAGAGTTTAGGAAAGTGCCCCTCATGAGCTGACTAACCTTTGAATTGAATGCCTCAAAAAGTGCCCCCTATGGGCTGACCATGATGACAAAGATTTTTTTAGGAAAGTGCCCCCTATGGGCTGACTAACCTTTGATGGGATTGTCTCAAAAAGTGCCCCCTATAGGCTAACCATGAGAACAGATTTTTAGGAAAGTGCCCCCTATGGGCTGACTAACCTTTGAATTGAATTTTGCCTCAAAAAGTGTCCCCTATGGGCTGACCATGAGAACAAAGTTTTTTTAGGAAAGTGCCCCCTATGGGCTGACTAACTTAGAATTGAATTTGCCTCAAAAAGTGCCCCCTATAGGCTGACCATGAGGACAACGTTTTAGGAAAGTGCCCCCTATGGGCTGACTAACTTAGGATTGAATTGTCTCAAAAAGTGCCCCCTATAGGCTGACTAACTTGGGATTGAATTGTCTCAAAAAGTGCCCCCTATGGGCTGACCATGAGAACAAAGTTTAGGAAAGTGCCCCCTATGGGCTAACTAACCTGGAGTTGAATTTGCCCCAAAAAGTGCCCCCTATGGGCTGACCATGAGGACAAAGTTTTAGGAAAGTGCCCCCTATAAGCTGACTAACCTAGAGTTGAATTTGCCTCAAAAAGTGCCTCCTATAGGCTGACCATGAGGACAAAGTTATAGGAAAGTGCCCCCTATGGGCTGACTAACCTGGAGTTGAATTGTCTCAAAAAGTGCCCCCTATGGGCTGACCATGAGAACAAAGTTTTAGGAAAGTGCCCCCTATGGGCTAACTAACCTGGAGTTGAATTTGCCTTAAAAAGTGCCCCCTATGGGCTGACCATGAGGACAAAGTTTTTAGGAAAGTGCCCCCTATGGGCTGACTAACCTAATATAAAAATGATATCTAAGAAGGCGTCTTTATAGACCGACCTTAGAAGAGATCTAGGGAAGTGCCCCTTTTTGGGCTAACTACCCTATGATGAAAATGATGGCTCAAAAGGTGCCCCATATGGGCTAACCTTGAGAGATCTAGGGAAGTGCCCCTTTTTGGGCTGACCACCCTATTAAAGGGCATGTTCAGACAAGTGCCCCACTACGGGCTGACTCATCTTGTACTTTTGAATATGCTTTCTACGGCCCGACCTAAATGATGTGATGCCTTTCATGACAGTTATTATTCTTTTAATGTGCTTGCCAGTTTTATCGTGGATAGCGACCAAACAACCGAACCTTCGGGCTGGTTTGCTTCTGCTTCATTTCTTCTTATCTTGACACAGGGTCGACAATTTTGATGTGCTCCCTTTCTTTATACACAATGCTCTTTTGACGGTAATGTTATCCTAATAACGTGCTCAGTTTTAATGCTCAAAAATAGATAGGATTATATCACAAACCATATTAAGATTCATTATCATTTTAGTGTTTATCTCTCATCGGTGAAATGGTGGGTAATGTGTTTAAGAATATTTGTTATGGTGCGAATTGATTTGGATTATTGACCATTCAGGGATATCAACTTTGCTTGTAAAAAATAAAAACTCGACTCAACGAAATTTTTATCGAACATTGGCTTTCATAAACATTGGCAAAATTTCAATTCCCTTGCCTAAGGATAGTACATCTTTACAGCATCTACGTTAGTGGGGTCTCTCAATTCTAGACCATCCATCTGAGTTAATATCAAAGCACCTCCTAACAGAACCTTTTTCACCACATATGGGCCTTCATAGTTTGGGGTGAATTTTCCTCTAGAGTCTTGGGCATTCAGGAGAACCTTCTTTAGTACCAGATCCCCCTCTTTAAAGTACCGAGGTCTCATCTTCTTCTTAAATGCTCGGGCCATTCTTTGTTGATAACACTGACCATGACATAATGCGGTAAGTCTTCTTTCATCAATCAGATTCAGCTGATTAAGCCTCTTCTTTACCCAGTCTGATTCGGTTAACTGAGTTTCTAATAAGATTCTGAATGATTGATAAGTATAAATTAACACTTGTATTTTAGATGAATTCTATTTGTTTGTGTAATAATTTGATGTTATCTTGAAGAATTTTGATACTTAAAATAGAAATGTTTCAGTTTCAGGGATGAGGACCACTATTTTGAGAAAAGATATCGATTTGGATTGAAATCAGAGAGGAATACATGAAGAAAAATACTTTCTGGAAGGAACAGCAGATATACACGGCCGTGTGAAGGAATCAGGCGACTACACGGTTAGTATACACGCTCGTGTATACGACCGTGTATCAGCGTGGAAGAGTTTTAGGACAGATCAATACACGGTTGGAATACACACCCGTGTAAACCAACCGTGCATAGGAACATATTGAGGAGGACACACGGTTGAGTTACACACCCGTGTAGTAAACCGTGTATGAAGAACAAAGAAGCCAGAGGCATACACGGCTATTACAAACGGCCGTGTAGGATATACACGCCCAGAGTTCACTTAGTCAGAGAGATACACGGTTTGTATACACGCCCGTGTAGTAGGACCGTGTATCTATCGAAGGAAGGATATCTTCAAATCGATTTTAAATCTTTCGTCCAATTTTGGAGGATATCTTCTACATGCCAGAGAGGAAGCTACCCTAGGTATAAATAGTCATCTTTGAAGAGAGAGAAGGAGTTTTTGGAGGAGGAGAAAAGGAGAGAAAAAGAGGAGAGCGCAAAAGAGAAGGCCAAGAGGCTGAAAGGCCGAGGAGGCCGAAGGGCTCATGCACAGGAGTTTTCTCTTTCTTTTTCCTTCTATTTTCATTGAGTTATATCTTGAAAATCCTTAGTGGCTAGTTGTTTCATTCCCGAACCTTATGAATTCTAATTGTTATGTAATATGGGATTGATTGCATAGTTAATGAGTATTGGAATTCTCTGAATTTATTCATGTTGTTCATGTAGTGTTGCTAATTTGATGTATGGCCAACATTGGGTTTGCATTGATTTCTTATAAGATGATTGGGAAATCTCTTGTTTGAATAGATCTTACATGAATAAAGGAATTCGTATGTAATCTAGGGATAGAGAACGTGAATTTTCCGTATTAGGTTAAATTAGATAATTTGATCTAATTGAGGGTTCAAGAGTGTTAATGCAATTCTAATTGATTTTGATAGAAGATGGATCTTTATCAAAGCGATTAGGGTTAGGAGCTAGTGATTCTGGGAAGAACATTAGCTTAGTGTTAGATACTCCGCGGTTTAGAGATAACCATTGCTTGTTAACTAGTTTATTGAAAGGGCAAAGTTACATGACAATTAGAGGAGTAATAAGGGTAGGGTATTTTCTTAGTTATCAGATTAATAATTTAGTTATAGAGTTAATTTTAATTGCTATAGGTTTTGTTAAGTATTCCTAATTTAATCTAAAACATCTCGAATTTGTGCGGTTAGATAGTTGGTTTAGAGTTAGTATTAGTACTTGCTGGTCCTTGAGGAGACGATATCCGTGCTTAACTCTATACTACTGTAATCGATAGGTGCACTTGCCTAATTGATCGCAAGGAAGAGTCGGAGTAAAAAGGATTTTAATTTGTATGATTGCGATGCGTTCAACAATGATGGTATCTCAACTTCAACTGGTAGCACTGCTTCAGTACCATATACCAATGAATATGGGGTAGCTCCAGTAGATGTTCTTATTGAAGTCCTATAAGCCATGAGAGCAAACGGTAACATTTCATGCCAATCTTTGTAAGTTGTTGTCATCTTCTCGATGATCTTTTTGATATTTTTGTTAGCTGCTTCTACTGCCCCGTTCATTTAAGGTCAGTAGGAAGTTGAATTTCGGTGGTTTATGTGGAATTGTTGACATAAACCTGTCATCGATTTGTTGTTGAGATTGGTACCGTTGTTGGTGATGATAGACTCAAGAACTCCATACCGGGCTATTATGTCCCTTTTTAAAAAGCGGACTATTATCCCTTTTGTAACATTGGTATATGATGAAGCTTCTACCCACTTGGTGAAGTAATCAATCGCTACCAGTATAAATCTATGGCCGTTGGATGCTGTTGGAGTGATAGGTCCTATTATGTCGATTCCCCACATGGAGAATGGCCATGGTGCGGATAACAAGTGTAGCTCATTGGGCGGAGCATTTATCCGGTTTGCGTAGACTTGACACAGATGATAGTGCTTGACATATTTTATGCAATCTGATTCCATGGTCAACCAATAATATCTTAACCTTATGATTTTTCGGGCTAACATGTAGCCATTCATATGAGGTCCACATACTCCTTCATGTACTTCCTTCATCAGTTCGCATGCTTCATCTTTGTCCACACATCTCAATAGGGTGGTATCAAATGATCTCTTGTAAAGTATGGACCCACTTAATAGGAAATGGCTTGCTAACCTTCTGAGTGTTCTTTGGTCATTCTTGCTATCCATTTCGGAGTATTTACCTTCTTGGAGAAAGGTCTTGATATCGTGATACTAAGGTTTGTTATCTTGTATCTTTTCCATTGTTAAATAGTAGGCGGGCCGACTTTCGATGTCTATTTTCATCGGTTGAACATCGGCTCCTCCTGTTATCTGGATCATAGATGCTAGTGTGGCTAGTGCATCTGCGAACTGATTCTGAGTTCTCGGGATGTATGTGAAAGTGATTGCCTTGAATTCCTCAATTAGCTCTGTCAAGTGTGGATGATATGGTACCAGTTTGGGGTCTTTAGTCTTATATTCCCCTCTTGTCTGTAGTATAATGAGCGATGAATCCCCATATACTTCTAATTCGCGGATTCCCATTTGGCAGGCCATTTTGAGGCCAAGGATACATGCTTCATATTCTGCGATATTATTAGTATAGGGAAATGTAAGTCTCGTCGCTGTAGGGAATTGAGTGCCGTCCAGGGATATCAATACCACCCCAACCCCACAACCGAATACATTAGCCGCTCCATCGAAAAACAATTTCCATTTCAGGTTCTGCTCTATCCCAAAGTCTTCTACTGGCATATTTTCCACTGTCAATATATTCTCATCCGGGAATTGGGCCTGTAGTTCTTGGGAATCTGTCTCGACAGGGTGTTCCGCCAACTGGTCGGCTAAGGCTTGTCCTTTCATTGAGTTCTGATTCATGTATGTGATGTCGAACTCCGATAGGAGCATTTGCCACTTAGAGATTCTCCCTATCAAAGCTGGTTTCTCTACCAAGTATTTCAAGGGATCATGTCTTGTCAGTAACTCAATATGGTAATAAAGGGTATACTGCCTTAGCTGGTGCATAACCCAAATTAACGCACAACACGTCTTCTCCACCTCCGAGTACCTCTGTTCCCCGTCTATGAACTTCTTGCTCAGATAGTATATGGAACGCTCACTTCCTTCATCATCTTTCTGCCCCAGCACACATCCCATGGATTCAGGGAGTATAGTGAGGTATAAGAATAAGGGCTTTCCTTGTTTCAGGACTATCAAGACTGGAGGTTTTATAAGGTAGTCTTTGATTGTCCTGAATGCCTCTTCGCATTCGTTGTCCCATTCTATTGCAGCGTTCTTCTTCAACAGACGGAATAGTGGCCGGCATTTATCGGTGAGCTGTGAGATAAATCGAGCTATGTAATTTAATCTTCCCAATAAGCTTCTTACTTCTTTAACGGAGCGTGGGGAAGGTAACTCTAATATAGATTTCACCTTGTCAGGGTCGATTCTAATGCCTTCCTAGCTTATGACAAACCCTAACAATTTCCCCGTTGTGACCCCAAAAGTACATTTTTCTGGGTTTAACTTAAGCTGGAACTTTCTCAGTCGTTTGAACAATTTTCTCAGGATACCTATATGGCTTTCTCCTTCTTTGGATTTGGCTATCATGTCGTCGACATATACTTCAACCTCACGATGCATCATGTCGTGAAGTATGGGGACCATGGCTCTCTGATACGTTGCCCCAGCGTTTTTTAAACCGAAGGGCATGACTTTGTAACAGAAAGTTCCCCACGTTGTGATGAAAGTCGTTTTAGTTTTATCTTCCTCAGCCACTTTTATTTGATTATATCCCGAGAAACCGTCCATGAATGAGAAGAGATGGTTTCCCACAGTGTTGTCTACTAGAACGTCAATATGAGGTAGGGGGAAGTTATCCTTTGGCGTGGCTTGGTTCAAGTCCCGAAAGTCTACGCATACGCGTACTTTTCCGTTCTTTTTCATGACGGGGACTATATTTGCTACCCATTCTGGGTAGTCGAATACTTCAATGAACCCCACTTCTAGTAGTTTCTTGACTTCTTCTTTGATTTTTAGTAAAATGTCAGGCCTAAATCTTCTCAGTTTTTGTTTTTTAGGTTTGACATCTTCCCTGGTGGGAAGCCTGTGAACTACTATTGACTGGTCTAGCCCTGGCAGGTCACCATATGACCAGGCAAACACATCTGCATATTTTGTTAATAGCTCGATTATCTCACATTTTTGCTCGACACTCAAGCTGGTCCCGATTTTGAGGTTCTTAGGGTTTTCCATGCTTCCTAGATTTACTGTATCCATAGGCTCGTCGATCGAGATTCCGCTTTGTTCATGTTTTAGCCAATTTTCTTGTATTATTTCGTGGTCTAAAATATCGCCTTCAACAACTGACCCAGCAGCGTTGGAAACGATATCAGCATTTTTACTTTCTACCTACGCGAAATATCCCTGATGTTCGATGGTAGGAGATCTGAGTAAAATGAAAGCGTATAAGAAGAAAACAAACTGCAATTGAATTTGACAAAGAGTCTCAATAGAATTTGTTTAATAATTTTTCTGTACTTTTGAGCTAACCTAGCGCTACTGATAGGATAACAAAAACCAATTGTTCAGAGCCGGATGCTGGTTGGACGTGCGGGGGGTTGATTTCCCTTTGCTGTCGTCCTCTTCATTTATCCGCAGCTCTTGAATGATGTTTGTCTTTCGGAAAGATTGTTGGAGAGGTGGGATGCACATTTGGGTGTCGATCAGCTTCCCCTTCATTCTGCCTCTGACACCTTTTGCTAGTGCTTCTTCTGCGGCCGTAGGAATGTACCCCAGTCCAAACATCCCGTGCTGCCCCTCTTTAAACTAATGGCCCTCCTTGCTGGTCACCATGTTTACTTCATCGAAAATCTGCAACCCCAGGTCTTCTGAACCTTCTTCCCCAATATCAGGTATGGCAGTCTCTTTGTATATGGCGTAATCCTGCTCACCCAGTACGGTGACTATCTGCCCGTTTGTGATGAATTTGACCCTTTGGTGGAGACTAGAGGGGATGGCTCCAGCAGCATGTATCCAAGGTCGTCCCAAAAGCAAATTAAAAGATCTTGGGATATCGAGGACCTAGAAGGAGATGTGGAATATTTGTGGACCGATTTCCACCGGTAGGCTCACCTCCCCTACTATGTCTCTTTTAGACCCATCAAAAGCTCTGACCATTGTGGAGCTGGGTTTTATATTGCTTGGATCGACCCCCAATAAGTCGAGCGTTGCCAATAGGCAAACGTTGAGAGATGATCCGTTATCGATAAGTACCCGGGAGACAATGGTGTCACTGCACCTGACCACTACGAACAGTGGCTTGGTATGTTGGTCTCCCTTTTCCCTAGCTCTTCCGGCAAGAAGGATATTTGGTCCATTGCGAAGATGGAGTCCGCCACGTGACCCAATTTGTCTGTAGCAATACCTTCCGGGACCTGAATCTTTTTTAGCACTTTAAAGAGTGCTTCCTTGTGAGGTTCGGATGTTGTGAGAAGGCCCATGAGCGATATCTGCGCTGGAACTTTATTTAATTGTTCCATGATCTTGTATTCACTGGCCTTAACCATCTTCGTGAATGCAGCAAGTCCTTCTTCCCCTTTTTCCACGGTGGGCTCTTCAGTCGGGCCTTTATACTTTGGATCGTATAATCTCCCAGAGCGTGTGATGCCTCCCATTATAGGAGGTCGCTCTTGTTTGAGGGCCCGATAGTCGAACGGTGCAGCTTTGTAATCCCTTGCCGGTATGGGAACGTTGAATACATATCTTTTTCTTGGGATTTGTACCATAGCTGACTGTCCCTCATAGCATTGTATAACCCTGGGCTTCTGATGAGAGTTGATCGTGTTGACAGTCTTCCCCTCTTCCTTTGCCGGGTTATCTTCCTTCTCAAATTCTAGTCCCCATCCGCTAGGTGGCCCTTGTTCAGTCGGGGTATAAGAATAGTTCACTAAATACTGAAATCTCCCGTGTGATTCCCCCAAAGTGCCAACTGTTGGGTCTCCAGCTAACCACCTTCTTTTAATGTGCGCCTTTGGTGTTTCCTTTGGAGCTTGGTGGGATTACTTCTTCTGTTGCTCTGTCATATTCTGCCTTGGGGCTTCTTTGGGAGTTGACTCCTCTGACGTGATCATGTTGATGGCGGGCCTGTGATTGGGCAGGGGGTTGGTGTTGACATTGGGTGCTGGGGCATTTACGAAATCCAATTGTATGATTCCTGCATCAATTAAGTCTTGGATTTTGTGCCGGAGCCTCCAACACCTATCTGTGGAATGCCCCTCCTGACCCATGTGGTAGTCACACTTGAGGCTTGAGTCGAAATTCTTGGGCTTGTATCGGTCGTTGGGGATCTCGAAGCTGATTAAGTTGTCTGCCCTCAACCGAGCGAAGACTTGACTGAGTGGGATGGGGATTGGAGTGAACTGCCTTGGGGTCCTGACGGCCTGAGTTTGACCTGTAGAGGGTTGTTGGACTGGGGTACTCGTGGTCTGGAATGTCACACGAGTCCCGGCTTTTTCTGTCTTACCGGAATTTACCGTGCTGACTGTGGACTCCTTAGCTCTGTTTCCTCCTAAAGGCCTTTGTGTTGGTGCGACCCTAGGAGGATCCATTGTTTGGAGTCTACCGGTGGTGATGGCATTCTCAATCCTACTGCCCGCGGCCACTACCTCTGCAAAACTGGAGGAGGTCTGGCCTACTAGATGTGAAAAGTAGGTATTGTCCAAGGTATTGACAAATATGGATGTCAATTCTTTTTCAGATATCAGGGTTGCTACCCTGGCGGCCTGGGCTCTCCAGCGCTGAGCATACTCCTTGAACAGCTCAGCATGTCTTTTTCGGAGACTCCCCAAGTCGATTATAGATGGGGCGAGTTCCATATTGAACTTATATTGATCATAAAACGCCTGGGCTAGCTTCTCCCAGGTGTTGACGATGTTGAAATCCAGGTGGGCATACCAGACCAATGCAGGGCCTGTGAGGCTGTCCTGGAATGTCTGGAGCATAAGCTGGTCGTATTGAGCATACGTGCTCATTTTCTGGGCATATAGCTTGGTATGCATTTTGGGGTAGCCGGTCCCATCATACTTTTCAAAATCTGGGGTCTTGAACTTCTCGGGGTATGCCTCTTCTCTGTATGCTGGCAGGTTGGTGATTCCGGCCTGTTCAAAACCGTCAGGGCCCTCAATGGTTCTCATCTTGTCATGGAGCTGCTAGAAGAGTCGTTTCTCTATCTCTTTCTGCCTCTCTTCCATTTCCCTCTTCAGGTCGTTAGAGGTCGGCCCCTGGTTGACTTTTGGCTCATATTCAAAAGCTGGGTTAAGGTGGGAATTGATCTCCTCATATTCCGGAGGCTGTCCCTCCACTGCTTTTCCCTTTCTGGCCGCTGAATACTCTTCTTGGGTTGGCTGAGTGTTGCGCAGGAGGCCGATGCTTTCAGTTAAGAGGTGAACCTGGGCAGCCAGTTGTTGGACTGTTTGTTATAGGGACATGATCCTAGAGTCCGAGGCAGCTTCGGCATTGGTGTTGTTGCGGTTGTCACTGCTGTTGGCCATTTTTGTTCTTGAGCGCGTGAGAACTGGGCTTCGAGGAGGGTTCGATTGTTTGGAAGCTATTTTGATACCTGGATTCGCATTTTGTTTTGCTTTTAGTGTAATGAATGCATGAATGATATGCATGTGTCATGCGGATGCTAAAAGTAAAAGGGTTGACAACTAATTGACAACGTAATATTGAAACTTTTCTTTTATTAATATTGAAGTTTTAGAGTTCGATAACCAAAATAAAAGATTACAAATAATGCTCTACTTCCTAGCTCTTTTAGTCTTCTGTTGTGGAGGCTCAGACTTCCCACTAATGACGACTTCCAATTCCTTGACTTTGGCTTGGGACTTCTCCAACTGCGCTTCTAAGGCCTTGTTCCTTTGGTCGGATTCTTTGAAGCGTCCCTTCCAGATGTCTTTCTTATAATATGCAGCTTCAAAGTATACCTCCATTCGGGCCTTAACCTGCTCCAGGTAGATTTCTGTCTCTGGGTTGATCTTGTCTGGTCTAGGCTGAGTGACGTCTGGAACCCGATACGCTCTTTCTCCTGTCTGGTATAGCTGGCGGATTACAAACTCTCTGGTGGCTTAGTGTTTTCCCACTTCGCCATCTAACTCCCCGAGGTCTACATTCGGGCTTTCAAATCTGGCTTCCCAAAGTGCTTTGACCTCTGCCAGCTTAGCAAACTTCTCGGCTACTAACATGTTTGAATCTTGATACTTAAAGGTGACTGCTTCAGGCGAGGGCCGATAAACTATATCTTGGATAGTACCGAACTGGCGAACCACTGAGTTTGGGTGATATCCGATACATCCGCTGATTCCGATTAAAGGCACTGCTTGGAAGTTTCTGCAGGTCAAGATGATTTTGTTACAGCAGCTCCACCTGGCTGTCCATAGAATATCTTCGGCACTGAAGCTCCTAAGCAGCTCTAACCAACTGTGGCCGGTAAGGTCGTCGGGTAGCTTTACCTTTTCTATACATAAATCCACCAGATCCACCTGTTGGGCTAGGGTTGTCCTGACCATGTTCAGCCCGAAGCATTTGAGGTGGCTTACAAACCATATTAGCAGAAGGTTGAGGCTGGAGCGAAGGATCCCATGGCCTTTTTTCTTGAGGAAGTTTAAATTCCAGATCTGTTTAGCCAGTAGAGCCGGGATGTAGGATCTTCCCTCCAGGAATTGGCTCTGCAACCCTGTAGTGAATATAGAAGGTCCCAGTGGGGAATAGTATGGTGGCGAAGGCTGTCAAGATGAAAGCGTTCACCCTTCTCTATCTGTAAGTCTTAGGGTCCCCACATAGGATGTCCTTTCTATCCCCATTGTCCTCTCGGGCGATGAACCAGGCTTCTAAATCATCCATGCGTATGCAATACCCATTACAGTTTGCCAGGGCTTTGTTGACTGCCGTCTTCCGGATGCCTAGTAATCTGCTGAAGGTACCGGCTGGCCCGGCCTCTAGGTCCGGAATGTAGATCTGACCGGTTAGTGCTGGAGCCTGTAGCAATTGAGTGTATTCCTCCAGGGTAGGGGTGATCTCATGCGGCCCAATAAAGAAGGCGGCGGGCTCAATTTCCCATAATTGAAGCATGGCCCGGACTAAAGGCAGATTCACCTCTGTCTTCGTCAGTGAGAGGATGGGGCTAATCTTTTGTTGGATGAAGGCCTGCTCCTCTGGGTTGTATAAAGTAAACCAATGGTCCAGTACCGATTTTGGGTCCAGAGGTTTGTACACCCGAATTTCTTTGCGGAGGAGGCGGTCGACTGCACTGCTAGCCATCTATTAATATAAGAGATAGCCTAGTTACAAACAGAACTGCGAAAACATTATAGGGAAATGGTCCTGAACTCCAAGGACAAAATAACAAACCATTACATTGTCATTCAATTGTCAACCCCATATGATGTTATGTATGCAAGTAGGTTGGTTCTAATTGGTTCCCGAGCTCTATGGCCTCCCGCATTCTCGAAGAAATGGATCTCAGGCCATATCGAAGCATAGGGTGGGGTAGCCTAATCGGTCCCGAACGGTGAATCAACTCACTTCGCCCGAAACCTACACAATGGCTCCCCGTCTCAGGTTTCTAGGACGGCCCGGGTTCGACCGCATCTACTCACACACACATATGCATGCAAACCCCCACAGTAAAGAAAAACCGAAAATCTAACTAGTCCCTGAAAGGTTAGTAAAAAAATAATAATTGAAGCACATTTAAGGAGAACAATTCGAAGATCCGGGTGGCTTAGCCTACTGGCATGGGTCCCCAACGGAGTCGCCATCCTGTCGAGTCTAATTTTTGAATTCCCATTCCTAATCCGATCTAGACTAGACCCTATGCTCATCTAATATAGATCCTCGACTTGAGTTAGGAATTTCGATTTATTTTTGGAGTCGCCACCCAACTGTTGTTGGGAAATATTGAATTAAGACTAAAGGAGCGAATTAGTCTTAATTTGGACCACTAGTCGTCGTTATTTCCTTTTTTCGTTTTTGTGAAAAAAGGAAAAGGGAAAACCAGAGTTTCTAAGTCCGGAGGCTAACCTATTAAAACCTTTACGGTTGCCACCTAATCTCCTAAAATTGTTCCTCTTTAGAAATGTGTTTTTATTTTGTTTCTGTTACTTTTTATTATGTTTTTGAATTATTTCAAGAAAATGATTTTTCATTCATTTTTATGGGTTGACCCGAACGGGTGCCTACGTACCTGCTACTCAGGATCAAACAAGCCATAGTTCGCTGAAAACTTTAAGTTTTTTTGTGAATTTTAATTTTGAAATCTCTTTTGCTTTATGTTCTTACCATTTTTGGGATTTTTCTAAAAAAATTCTAAGCCTAAGCTTTAATTTGATTTTGGAAATGATTTTTAGGGAAAAACATCAATTTTGGATTTATTTGAGGAAAAGGATTTTTCTGAGTGCTAAAACTCATTTTTATGATTCTTTCATAATTTTTGAATTTTTTATTAACTTTTATGATTTTTTATGATTTTCTATGATTTTT
The DNA here is from genome assembly GCA_037954665.1 of Laguncularia racemosa. NCBI lineage: Eukaryota > Viridiplantae > Streptophyta > Magnoliopsida > Myrtales > Combretaceae > Laguncularia > Laguncularia racemosa. The sequence continues at coordinate 120,975 of JBBMOL010000569.1, forward strand.
TTTTATTTTTGTGATTTTTTATGATTTTTGTGAAAATTTTTATCTTAAGTTAATATCTATCCTATTTTGAAATCTAAAATTTTATTGTTATTTTTCCTAATATTTTTTATTATTTTTCTATATATTTTTATTTTTTATTATTATTTTTTTTATCTATCTATTATTATTTTTCTACATTATTAAATTCTAGAAAAATCTAATTTCTACATTTTCCTATTTATTAAAAATAAAACATAAACAAATAAATAAATAAATAACTAAGTAAATAAAAATAATAAATAAATAAATAATAAATTAATTCAGAATAAATAAATAAAACAAAATAAATTAATTAAAATGGTAAAAATCCGGAAAATCCGACTTACCTGGATTCGGGTCGGGTCGGTCGGGTTGAAATTGGGTTGGGTCGAATCGGTCAGACACGGCGGCGGAGGAGGCTCGTTCACGACGTTCCGACGGCCTTTTGCAGCGGGTGAGGTGTCGAATCCTAACTTCTCGAGGTTGCTGAATCCAATAGTGGCGGTGGTTTGCTCCCAGATCGCCTCCTGGTGGTGGTTCAACTCCGGCCGGTGCTTCGCGGTTTTGGGTCTCCTCCGATGCTCTCCGATTTGCACTCTTTCCTCACTTTCTCTCAATTCTGATTCGTGTTCTGGCTTCCTCCCCTCCTCCTCTATTTATAGGCGTCCGGAAACCCTCTTGTATAATCTCAAATCGGCCGATTTGGATAAATCCGAATTTCTTCTATTTTTTAGATTTGATTTTATCCCGGAGATTTGATGTTGATCTATTGTTTTTCTTTGATTTATCTTATGGATTCGGCTTTATCTTGACAATAATCTAGAAGATTTGAAAAAAAAATGATTGATTCCACCTTCGTCGGACTTGCTCCGGCTTCTCCTCGCGTTTGTCCGGGTGAGGAAGATGATCACGCGCGATGCACGCGTTTTCTCTCGGCCAATCACATGCTGCCACGTGGCGGCTCCAGGGAAAAGAAGGAAAAAATTTTGCCGAGCACACACGGGGGGATTCGGACTCGCGACCTTTAGCCTTGACACGGTCCCAACATGCACGCACGAGCCAGCTGAGCTGGCCTATTTTCCCGATTTTCTTTGTATCGCAAATTGCATATATGCAATGCGGTTTTTCCATTTTTTTTTAAATTTCTAAAATTTGTAAAAATTACTCATCCTTTATTATTACTATTTCCGAAATCATTTTTCAAAATTGATGTGTTTTCCTATTTATTCTTATTTTTTTGAATATTTTTACTATTTATACTAAATTAGGGAAAAATTGGGAAAAATCGGAAAAAATTGAAGATTATTGAGAATTGATTTTTTTTTTGAGAATTATTGACTCCTAGTGCAAAAATGGGGTGTTTACATTAGTCCAAGAAAAATTTGGGTGATTTCTCCATCCTGGGTTATAAGTATTGCTGTTTGGATTGTTCTGGGGCCGAATTGGGTTTCCCAAATAATCCACTTGCTCTGTTTGCCCTTCCTCACCACCTGAGGGTTCCACAATAGCTAGCTGATGTTGTGAGACAGCCAACCCGTCGATCTTTTTAGATAAAGCCTCAACTTTGGACATGATAGAAGTAGCCACATCCACTTCAAGAATGCCTACCACCTTCTTTTCTCTGCCCCTACCATGTGACCATTCATAATTATTCGCGGCCATGTCTTCAAAAAGAGTCAAACTTTCTTTAGGAGTTTTATGGTTCAAGGTGCCACCAGCTATGGCATCTACTGTTTGTCTCATTTGATAGTTCAACCCATTATAAAATATCTGAACTTGAAGCCACTTTGGGATCCCATGGTGTGGGCATTTCCGCATTGAGTCCTTGAATCTCTCCCCGGTTTCATACAACGTCTCCATGTCATACTGATGATAAGATTGAATCTCAGCTCGAAGTTTAGCGGTCTTTGAAGGAGGGAAGAATTTGTCCATAAACTTCTTAATCAGACCTTGCCATGTAGTAATGGAGTTCCTCGGTAAAGAATTTAGCCACTGCTTAGCCTTGCCTTTCAAAGAGAATGGGAAGAGCCTAAGGCGGATCGCATCATCACTAACTCCATTAAATTTGAAGGTATCGCATATCTCCAGAAAGAGTTGGATATGTGCATTTGGATCTTCATCCTGTAAACCATCAAATTGAGTATATTGCTGCACCATCTGAATCACGGCAGGCTTAAGTTCAAAATTATTTGCCTCCACTCGAGGACGGACTATGCTAGAGCTAAGGCCTATCAAGTTTGGCCTGGCAAAATTAGAATTGGTTCTAGGTGGCTCATTAACTCGGCCATCTCTATTATCAACCAGTTGATGATTCGGGGGATCCACAACAACATTTCCTTGATTCAGCTCTTGAGCACGATTATTGACTTGATCAACCATTTCTTCCTTCAGTGATTCTCCTTGAATACCAAATGATGTTGACTCAGTCGAGTGTTGCTTTTTCTGATAACGACGAATAATTTTCTCTGGCTCAGGATTAAAAACAGCAAGTTCCTTGGAGCGACTTTTGGTCATGCACTGTAAACGTAATACAAATCAATTATGAGCTCCAAATTCTCAAGAAGAAAAGGAAAAAAAAAAAGATAAGAAAGAAATAAATTGGTTAAATTAATAAGTAAAAAGTGTTTCTAATTTTGGCGTATCCCCGGCAATGACGCTAAAAACTTGATCGTTGCCAATTGTAGTTTTAATAAATTGAATTCTTGTTCTTAATCTTACTACGAAGCAATAGGAAAGCGCACCTATCGTAGCGTAATATAGTGAGTAAGCACAAGGTCGTCCCTCAAAGATACACCAACTACTAGTACTAACTCCGTTCCTATTATCTAACCGACGCTTAAATATGTTGGTTGAAACTTAATTACTCTAATCTTAAAACTAATAACTCACTAACAACAATGGTTCTGAAGATTTATCAATTAACAAAAGCAACCTAGATCTTATTCTACTCCTTCTCTATCATGTAATTCATTAGATTTATGAAGATTGGCGTAGTTGACTTCTTATACTGTCGAATTCTCTAGTCAAGTTAATTACTTTCTCAAGTATATTAACCTATCTAATCCTAGGTTTATCAAATAGGATCTCTCCTTAGTTAATAGCAACCTAGAATTGCATAAAGCACATGAATTCACATCAAAATAATCGATGTAAACAGAAGACTCTTGTTTCCTGTCTCTAGAAGAACAATCAAATCTCATTAATTGCATTAAATTTAATCATAAGAGTAATTTCTCAATTAACTAATATGATATCATGCATAAATTCATATTCCGGATCTATGAATCTAAGAAACAATTGAAGGGCATGCAATTAATCATAAGAAAGTCAACAACTTCGCATTAAAAACCAAATCTTCATCACATGACAGAGAAGTTTCAAATAAAATCTAGATTTAGGGTCTACTCCTCCATAAATTGGACAAAAGAAATGCAATTACTGGAAGAATAAATAAAATTCATAGTCACAACCCTTAAAGATAGAATCTTCTTCTTCGTGGGTCTCAATCTCCTCTGGAATTGACAGAATCTTCTTCCCCCTGTTGTTATGAGAGTCAGAGCAAGTACAAAATTCGTAACTTTTGTTCTAGGGCAACTAACGATTTATTTATACATGTACCCGGGTTGGATACATACACGAGCGGATACATGAGTAGTGTATCTCGTTCATGTATCTCATGCTTGCTTCCAAGTGTCCTTATGTGAATATACACGAGCAAGTACATGGGAGTGTACATTGGTCGTGTATTTGAAACATCGTTGAACAACAACAAAACTTAGATACACAAGCAAAGTACATGGGCGTGTACTTTGCTCGTGTACTTTCCAGACATCCACTTCGGTATACACAAGCAAAGTACATGGGCGTGTATCTCGCTTGTGTACTTTCCAGAATTCTTTTCTTCACATGTATTGTATCCAATTCCTTCCAAACTTGATCCGACTCTTCAAAACTCCTTCCCTTAGCTCCAAAATACTCTAGAAGATCCTGAAATTAACATTCATTCCATTAAGCATCCTTTTCTTCAACAAATCATCTAAAAATTCAACAATAAAGCACAATTTCATTACTCTAGATGAGGGTATTTTGCGACTTATCACTATTCAAGACCCTCTCATACTGAACATATAGGTGTTTCTGAAACCATCATGTAACACCTTCCGATCAAACATCTAGGGCTTACCTATTAGCAAGTGGAATGTACACATAGGGATCACGTCACATAGAACCTTGCCCAACACTCACATGTATCTTCACCCTTAGTGTAACATGCATACTAACCTGATTATCCAACCAATGCAGGTTATAAGTGCTAAGATGTAGACTAGTAGATAATTGTAATTTGTCTACTAATGCAGTAGATATAACATTCATGCAACTACCACTATCAATGATGAGCACACAAAGGTTACATCTGATCCTACAAGAGGAGTGAAATATATTTTCTCTCTATATATCTCTAGCATCAGGAGATAAGGTTAGAGTCCTATGTAACACATTAATGGGTAAATACTGTTCACCTATACACTTCTCATGTGTTTCTGCAGTCTGATCATCATAGTACTCCTGTAGTGCTATACATAGATCTATAGGCTCAACCTGTTCCTCCTCATCCTCAAAATGCTCTCCAACGCCCTCCATAACAGTCATAACCTTTTTGTTTAGACACTATGCTGCTATATGCCTAAATCCCATGCACTTAAAGCATTTGATTTAGCGTACTTTTCCACTAAGAGATCCTGGAACAGTCTGCCTCATGTCTGGTGCTATTACCTCTTTACCCTTCTTAGAGGGTATATTTTCCCTAGCAGTGTTGGGGGTAGCTTTGTCCACTACCCTCACTATCTTACGTATCGCTTTTGTCCCTCCTGATCGACTATCAACTACCACAGGTCTGGTAATAGTACTGGGCTTGCTGCTTGGAGCCTTGAATAAGTTGGATCTCCTTTACCTCTCCACTTTCAAGGCCAACTTAATAGCTTCTTCAAGTGTACTTGATGGGTGTCGAATCCAACAAAAATAAAACCTACTCCTAGACAATTATATGATTTGCATATAGTGGTGAGTAGGGTCGAATCCACAGAGATTGTTAAATTTATTTCTATCCAAGGAGAATAAAAAGGAAAAAAGGAAAAGGGGGGGGTTTTGTTTGTGAATCAAAATAAAGTAAAACAAGGTAAGAAAATCGGATATTAATAAAAGCCTAGCCAAAGGAATCAAGATAGTTTAATTCTAAGAATTGATCATCGATGCAAATGTTTTCTATTCTTAGTTCTAGATAAACTGGTTATGGTTATTAACAAGCTCTAACAACCTATCTCTCCTTACTTCCTCGATAACCTCAGAAAAGCGCTTTGAATTATTTCTCTTATTGATTAAACAACCCTAAACAAGCGCTTAGGATTTAATCTATCAATAGCATTAAAATCTAGAGAGACCACCAATTCATGCTAGTAGATTATAAGATAACCTATTTAAACATGATCATACACCTCCATAACATGAATTCGATCATCTCTTTTATAACCAAACATGTTATTGCGTCACTAAGACTAGAACAATCAAACAATTACGGATTTGACGTGCTAGTTGACAATATATTAACTTGCTAATTGAGTAGAAGAGCTCTATTCATACCAATCAACAAAGATAATAATGACAAAACGATCAGAAGATATATGAATACCCGAAAGCAAAGAATAGAATAAATACAAGTCAATTAGACCTCACAATTCGTGGAGAATTAAACATCTATGACCCTTTGGCTAGAAAAGTAGCTTAGCTACTCATGTTCATCAACAAAACGAAAATAAAAAGTAAAGACATGATGAACTCGGTTGCTTGCTCTACCTCCAAGATGATCCAAGGTTCTTCAAGATCCAAAGATTAAAAAGTTGTCCTAACCCTCTAGGGTTGGCTCTATTTATATTATTAGAGGGATAGCATGTGATCTTTTGCTAGCAAGATACGAAAATATCTTTCCTTTTCCAAGTAGATTTCGAGAAGTGAAGATTCGTCTGCCTGGCACGCCCCACCACACGGCCGTGGGTCAAGCCGTGCCATCCTCTGTGCATATTCTTCAAGTCTTCATCCGCGCCCAGTGTGTACCACGATTACACACACGACCAGGTTTAAAGACGTGCCTTCATCTGTGCATAATCTACAAGTCTTCATCCGTGTCCAGTGTATACCACGGTTACACCCACGGCTAGATTTCAAGCTGTGCCTTCATCTGGTTGATGTTCCACACTTTCTTCTCCTTGGCACACCTAGCTTCCACCACGGCTTCAAGCATGGTTTCTCCCATGGCTTCCACCACGGCCGTGCCTTAAGCCGTGTCTCTCTCTGTTGAAAGTCCTCATTTTCGCCTTCTTATCCAGTGTGTAACACGGTTTGAACCTTGGCTGTGCCTCAAACCGTGCTTCCTCCGGTGGTGTAATTCCTTGTCTTGATCCAAGTTGTAGATGACTTCTCTAAAATACTTGAATTAGCATCCTTGACTCCATTTAACCTGATTTATCACGATGATAGAATTAAAGTACTATTTCCTTATGATTTCTATAAAATCAATAATAATTTAACACAATTTATACTATAAAGATTGAGTATAAAATGGCTCTATCAGTACTGTATCACTGTAGCTTAACGACACACACTATCTCATATTTCAGCCCTGAGATGAAGCATGCTAAGCTTTGTTCTGGAGGTTCGATTGACCATCTAATCATGAGGGTTTCAAATTCTTGCACATAATCATCAACCATATTACCTCCCTACCTCAATGTCTGTAAATGCATGAACAGTTTTGTCTATAGTGCTCAGGAATAAATCTTTTTCTCAGAACCCTTTTCATATCCTTCCATGTCTGAATCTCAGCCTCCTCATCCCTACGCTTGTTGATAATCAAATTTTTCCATCGTAAGGCAGCATATCCTATAAACTCAATAGCAACCAGTCGGACTCGGGTGTTATCATCGATCTTATAGCATTCAAAGAGAACTTCAACCTTATCCTCCTAGTCTAGATAATCATCAGCTAATCCCTTGCCATCAAAAGAAGGCATCTGCAGCTTCACATATTCTAGTCCTCGAGGTGGCTTAAAATCCCTATTCGGTTAAGGATTAGCCCTAAAGTTATCGTCCCTCTCTTCCTTGTAGGGGTGATGATCTCCCTCCATCCTTCTACCCAGATTTCCTTCTCCCACTATCCTTTCTCTCCAAAGGTTTTGTAGAGCTACCTAAGGTAGTACCTGAAGTTTCACCACTGGTGGTTGTGGTAATGTCATCCTATTAATCCTAGTTGCCAAAGTAGCAACTATGGTAATAAGATCCTGAAGTTGTTCTTCCAAAGTCCTCTTACCTACAGTATTATGACCCTAACCCCCACCAACTTGGCTGTTGGCCTTATTGCTAATTCCTCCATTCACACTTTCGTTGGACATGTTGTGATTTGAAGAAGTAGTCCCACAATTTACAACACACTCCTTCAACAACACCAACCCACATGTTTTAACAACTACAATAATATAATAGCTTACGTCTCAAAAAGCTTTAGAGGCATAAGGAAATAATTTAGTACTCCAAGTAAGTTCAATAAATGAAGTATACACACACAACTACCTTTAAGTAAATAGAATTAAATTCAACTACAAGTATTTAAGTAATTAGTTCAATTACTTTCAAACTTTAATGACTTGTTTGAATTCAAATTCTACTACTCACACTTCCTTTTCTTATCACGGTTTCACATTACAAATAACCACAATGTGCAGCACCTCAACACATACAAAAGCACATAACTCCACCACCACACTACTCCTCTTTTACTCACAGTTCTACTCCAATTATGCCTCCAACACAATTATCTATAATGTACACACTAAAAACCCACACCAAATGCACACAATCTTCACTAAATTTACAAAAACACAACTCTACACACATACACCTTCAAGTCACAGTGCAAATGACCCTTCTATTCAACACACACAACACAACTCTAACAACTCAATATTCTCCTTTTTACACCGCACTTCACACACATACAACCACGGTATAATAACCTTCCCAATACAACACATACAACACTTCACGTTGTAATCTATACCGTAATCCACATACAAGGGCAGTAAATAATAATTCAAATAACTCCACTAAATGCAATCTTTTCCATAAAAGGTAAGATAATTCAAATTCAAACAACACTCCTTAATGTTACTCAATAACTACTTCAAGTTAATGGATGTTTGAATTCAAATGATTTCCTTTTTTCCACACAATGCAATATGAAAATTGCAAACACACTGATGGGAAATTTTTCGGCACCGCCTATGCCTTCAGAACTAGATTTGGCTGATAATCCAAATCGCTTTTATTTTACTTCATATCTTTTTATCTAATAAATATTTGAGAAATAATCTTACAAGTACAATAATAATTCTCCATGGGATGCCAATATGTCCTACCCTAGTTGATGGCCACGAGACATCTTCAGATTTATATCAAAGACCCGCTACGATTGTTTCCATTTCAAAGCATTGGCTCATGAAGATTTATGATATTTTGTACTTTGTAACTGTTCTATGGACTATTTTATGTTGTATTTTCTTTTGGGACACTTTCATTTTGATTGTAATTTCCATTTAGGACCGGCCACCTTAAAAGTGGCATAATTGTAATTTTGTGCATTTTCTAACCCTAAAGGGAGCAAGTATAAATACTTGCTTAAAGTAGGGTTTGAGGAGGCCATTTTTTTTTTTTCAGGATTAGAACTTCACTTTTACGTGAGAGGGTTAGGGCTTATTCCTAATTCAATTACTCTTATCAATTTCAAATCCCAATTTGAGGTTGTGGCGAGTGGCTTCAAGGTTAATTTGTGAGTAATATCAAATTTACTTTGTTGCAATTTTCTTTTCTCTCTAGTGAGTAATATCTAGGGTTGAATTGGTTTTTTATTGATCAAATTTGATTGCATTTGTAATCAAATTCTTGTTGCTTAATTTATTGGTTTTAGCCTTAGTTTTAACCTTCAATTTAGCATCTTCTTGGAACCGTGGGTTATTTTGTTGGGAAAGTGAATCACGAAATGGGATCTTATTGTTCTTGTGTGTAATTCATGTGGAATTCTTGTGATTGTTGTTATATTGGAGAGGATTATCATTGTTGGATTGTTAATTGCAACTTTAAGCATTCGGATTTCATTAAATCTCCATTAGGGTTCACGCAATTCATGATGCTATTGAACCAGTTTTTAATTGAGAATTGAAGTTGTTCCTTTGAGTCATTTGCATGTGCTTAACCATGGTTTTGAGCACATCATCTTTTGGTATCAGAGCTATATCATATTTGGATTTAAGATTGAACACATCCTAATTGAAGAATTGGTTACATTTATTAGAAATTGATGCCATTGTTCATGTGATTGAGACTAGTTTGATTGACATTGCTTGTTTATCTTTCAAATTGGTTTTATATGTGCTTAATCTTGGTTTTAGGCACATCATCTTTTGGTATCAGAGCTTGAGGTTTAAGAGGAGGGATTTGTCAATCGAAATTCGGAAGTTAGGGGTTTGTTGTGAAGCACCTTGATCCGAAATTTGTTGGCATGAAATTGCATCTTGTTGTTGTGATTGTTGAATTTTGTTCTCTTTTTGATTAGTGGTTGTACAATTGGAGATTAGAACACTCTTGGAATCCTTGAGTTGTTCATGATTGATTAAGGGGAAGTGATCATTGTGATTATTTGAGGAAAGTGGAATTTTAGAAATTGATTTTGTTATCTTCATCTTTGCTGTGAGTAATTTGTTTAAGGAAGAAGGTGAAGTTCTTGAATTGAATTGAATTTCGGAAATTGATTTTGTTATCTTCATCTTTGCCGTGAGTTATTTTTTTGAGGAAGAAGGGGAAGTTCTTGAATTGAATTCCATAATTTGGGGTTCAAATAGTTGAAGCATTGTTAATTAGTGTATGTTATTTCCTTAACATTGCAGAATTGGAAAGGTCACTTTTTTTTTCAGAATTGTTCAACTTGCATGGAGAATTAGGAAACTATTTTGAATTCAAATCAATCATTAGTTATAGAGTTATTGTGTATTGATCACTTTGATTGCACATTAACTAGCTGGAATCAATTGGTTGCCATTTGGAGAAGTATCCATATTTGGTTCCATTTTGTTGTTGTTGCCATGGAGAAGAGTGCTACACATGGATTGTAAGAGTATACATGTGCCTTAAGTGAAGTTAAGTGAAGTTGTGTGTGTTTTTATTTTGTAGTGGTTGTTGTGTGGCGTTAGAAGTAGTGTGATTGTGAGGCATACCCCTTTGCTTCAAATTGTCCTTGTGGTTCAATATACCAAGTCTACAACTATGTCGAATGATAATGTGAATGGGGGAATTGGAAATGAAGCCAATAGTTAGGTTGGTGGAGGTCAGGGTCATAATATTGCAGGTAGGAGGACTTTGGAAGAACAACTCTAGGATCTTACTACCATAGTTGCTACTTTGGCAACTAGGATTAACAGAATGACATTACCATAACCACTAGCGGTAAACCTTCAAGCATCACTTCGGGTAACTCCACAGAATCCTCAGAGAGATAGAGTAGTGGGAGATGGAAATCTGAATCGAAGGATGGGTGAGGAACATCATCTATACAGGGAAGAAAGGGATGATAACTTTTGGGCTAATCCATATCAGCATAGGGATTTCAGGCCACCTTGAAGCTTGGAGTATGTGAAACTATAGATGCCTTCTTATGATGGCAAAGGATCAGCTGATGATTATTTGGATTGGGAGGACAAGGTTGAAGGTCTCTTTGAATGTTATGAGATCGATGATAATACCAGAGTTCGATTGGCTGCTATCGAGTTTACAGGATACGCTGCACTATGGTGGAAGAATTGGATTATCAACAGGCGTAGGGATGGAGAGGCTGAGATTCAGACATAGAGGGATATGAAAAGGGTGTTGAGAAAAAGATTCATTCCTGAGCACTACAAACAGGAACTGTTTATGCGACTGTAGACTTTGAGGCAGGGAGGCAAAACAGTGGATGATTATGTGCAGGAATTTGAAACCTTCATGATTAGATGTGGGTCCATCGAACCTCTAGAACAAATCGTAGCACACTTCGTCTCAGGCTTGAAATATGAAATAGCGTTTGTTGTTGAGTTGCAGCGCTATAGTACACTTGATGAGGCTATTCAGTTGGCCTTGAAAGTGGAGAGGCAAAGGAGGTCCAACTTGTTTAGGGTTCTGAGCAGTAGGCCCAATACAATTACCAGACCCATAGCAGCTAACGGTCGATTAGGGGGAATAAAGGTGGTAGGTGAGGCAGTGAGAGCAGTGGATAAAACTACCCCAAACACTATTAGAGAAAATTTACCCACTGGGAAGGGTAAAGAGGTAATAGCACTAGATATGAGACAAATTGTTCCTGGATCTACTAGTGGAAAGGTACGTTAGATCAAGTTCTTTAAATGCATGGGATTTGGGCATATGGTAACACAGTGTCCAAATAAGAGGGTGATGACTGTTATGGAGGGTACTGGGGAAGATGTTGAGGATGACGGGGAACAGACTGAGCCTACAGATTTACTAATAGCACTGCAGGAGTATTATGATGACCAAATTGCAGAAATACATGAGGAGCGTACAGGTGAACAATATCAACCTATTAATGTGTTACGTAGGGCTCTAACCACATCTCCTGATACTAGAGACATTTAGGGGGAGAATATATTCCACACCTCTTGCAGGATCAGAGGTAACCTTTGTATACTCATCATTGATAGTGGTAGTTGCACGAATGTTATATCTGCTGCACTGGTAGACAAATTATATTTGTCTACTATCCCATATCCTAACCCTTATAAGTTGCATTGGTTGGATAATCGAGGAAGTATGTATGTTACACTAAGGGCGAAGGTCCCTGTGAATGTTGGGCAGAAATATCATGATGAGATCTTATGTGATGTAATTTCTATGCATGCATTCCATTTGCTGTTGGGTAGACCATGGCTGTTTGATCGACGGGGTATTACATTGATGGGAAAATTTCTGACACTGTCGACCTTTTCAGAACCCAATTTGGATGACGATCCAAATTGCTCATATTTTACCTTATGTCTTTATTTCTAATAAAAAAATTGAGAATAATCTTACAGGTACAATGATAATTCTCCATGGGATGCCAATATGTCATACAACTCCTGTTGGACACAGAACATTTTTCAGGATGACAATAAAAAACCTACTGCGATTGTTTTCTATTCCGAGGCATTAGATCATTAAGACTTATGTTATTTTGTACCTTGTAATTGTTTTATGAACTATTTTGGTTGTATTTTGGTTTTGGGACACTTTTATTTCCTTGTAATTTTCATTTAGGATTAGCCACCTTAAAAGTGGCAAACTTGTAATTTTGAGCACTTTTTAACCCTAGGAATAGCAAGTATAAATACTTGCTTAAGAGAGGGTTTGAGGAGGCCATATTTTGCAGAATTGAGAGACACATTTCACGTGTGAATTAGGGTTCTTTCCTTAGTTCAAAACTCTTATCAATTTCAACCCAAGAATTGGAATTGTGGCAAGTGCAACGAAGGGGAATTGTGAGTCATATCGATTCCATCTTAGTTGTATGTTCATTTCTTCTCTAGTGAGTCATATCTAGGGTAGATTTGGATCTTTCTTGGACATATTTGTGGTTATATTTCGTGGACAATAATCTTGTAAGATTGATTGTTTCCTTGAGCACTTGAATTACATATATGATTTTTAGTGCATTGGCGTGAATTTGTGATTGAAAGAGAAAGTGGAATTCATGGTTTTATTGCTTTCTTTGATCTGATTTCCACATGATTGTCAATCCTTATTGTGGTTACTTAGTGAATGTTACAAATAGAGATTATAATTAAATCATTTGTTCAACATTTTCCATCAAAATCTACAAAGGATTCACGTGAATTGCTTCCTTGGTGGACCAATTTTGTATGAGACTTGAGACTTGTTTTCTTGAGTCAATTGATTATGTTTCAAAGTGGTTTTGAGCACATCATCTTTTGGTATCAGAGCATCATCATATTTGGATCTAAGATTGATTACATCCTAATTGAAGAATTGGTTACATTCATTGGATATTGACGCCATTGTTCATGAGATTAAGACTAGTTTGATTGACATTGTTTGATTGTCTTTCAAATTGGTTTTGTATGTGCTTAATCTTGGTTTTAGGCTAATTTTTACAGATTTGAGAGTACATTTCACATGAGGATTAGGGTTTCCTAATTGTCATTAGACTCTTATCAATTTCAATCCCAAGAGTTGAAATTGTGGTGAGTGCAACACCTTGAAATTGTGAGTAATATCAATTTCATTTTGTTGTGATTTCTTTTCTTCTCTAGTGTGTCATATCTAGGGGTGAATTGAGATAGTTCTTGAACAGATTTTCTTCCTATTATTTTCGAATTCTTGTTCTTAATCGAGATACTTTGCATTTGAATCCGGTTCTTCCTTTAAGATTACTTCTTGAAACTTGATTATCATTTGTGGAAAGGGGTTTATAGAATTGAAGCATTATTTGAGATTGTGAATTATTCACGTGGGATCATATGTGATTAGTATGATGTTAGAAGAGATTATTATTGTGGTATCATAATTGCATCATTGAGTATTTGGATTTCATTGCACCTTCACTAGGGATCACGCAATTTCACCCTTTTGGAACCGGTTTTGTGATTGCTTTGAGATTGTTTTATTTGAGTCAATTGATTGTGCTTCCAAGTGGATTTGAGCACATCATCTTTTTTTGGTATCAGAGCACATGTTGAGAGAAGGGATTGGTTGTATTTGATTTCGTGGAATTAATTATCAATTAGGGTTGATCAAGTGAAAACCGCAAATTGTGTTGTTGTTGTGGTTTTGAGTTTGCGAAATTACCTTGGCTTGGAATTTAATTTGCTGTTTGTTGGAGTTGGATTGGAAAGGTTATTGTATCATCTTATCATCAATAATTTTCATGGAAGGGTAGAAGCATAGAAGTGTTGTTTAATTCAACAACTTTTGAACTTGAAAACTTACCAATCCTTGCCATGGCTTGTTGTGGTGTGAAGGAGGATGTGTAGGTTGTTGTTGTGACTTCCATTGTGTAATTGTGAATTAGAGGAGTACAATTTGCAGATTTGCATTGAGTTTTGATTAGTAAGGAATTTATTTGAATTCAAACACATGCCATTAAGTTGTGGGAGTTAATGAGTGCTATTTGAATTTGAATTCATTGTTTACCAATTGAAGAAGACTTGCAATTAGTGAAGTGGTTTGAATTTCAAATTGAAGTTGCAGCCTATTGTGGAATTTGGAATACATTTGTGGAAAGTAACATATTTGTCCTTTGTTGTCATTCTTTGCCGTGGAAGTGGAAGCCTACTTGTTATTAATACCACTTGTGTTGTTGCCATGGAAGTAATTCATCTTTATTGTTGTTGTACTTGTGTGTTGCTGTAGGAGTGGCTTGTGGAAGTTAAATTTGTTGCACCGTGTTGTTGTGACGTGTTGTAGAGAAGAGTATTACACGTGAGTTGCAATAACATAATTGTAAAGTTAAGTGGGTTATTTGTTTGTCTTTTTTGTAGTTGCTATTATGTGGAGTTAAGGGAAGTGTAGTAGTGGAGTGTGTGCCCTTGATTTAAATTGTTTTTGAGGATCAGTATACGGGAATCTACAACTATGTCAAATGACAGTGTGAATGGGGGAATTGGTGATGAAGCCAATAGTCAGGTTGGTGGAGGTCAGGGTCGTAATGTGGCAGGTAGGAGAACTTTGGAAGAACAACTCTAGGTTCTTACTACCATAGTTGCTACACTGGCAACTAGAGTTGACAGAATGACATTACCACAACCACCAGTGGTAAACCAACCGGCACCACCTCGAGTAGCTCCACAAAATCCTCATCGAGATAGAGTAATGGGAGATGGGAGTTTGAATAGAAGGATGGGTGAGGAGCATCTTCCATACAGGGAAGAAATGGATGATAATTTTGGGGAAAACCCAAATCAGAATAGGGATTTCAGGCCACCTCGGGGTTTGGAATATGTGAAAATACAGATGCCATCCTATGATGGAAAGGGATCAGTAGATGAATACTTAGACTGGGGGGATAAGGTCGAAGGTCTCTTTGAATGTTATGAGATCGATGACAGTATTAGGGTCTGATTAGCTGCTGTTGAGTTTGTAGGATATGCTGCACTCTGGTGGAAGAATCTGATTATTAGTAAGCATCGGGATGGAGAGGCTGAGGTTTAGACCTAGAGGGACATGAAAGATTACTGAGGAAAAGGTTCATTCCTAAGCACTATAAACAGGAGCTATTTATGCGACTGCAAACATTGAGGCAGGGAGGCAAAATAGTGGATGATTACGTGCAGGAGTTTGAGACCCTTATGATTAGGTGTGGGTCCGTTGAGCCTCCAGAACAAACTGTAGCACGTTTTGTCTCAGGTCTAAAATATGAAATAGCGTGTATTGTTGAACTGCAGCGCTATAATACACTTGATGAGGCTATTCAGTTGGCCTTAAAAGTAGAGAGACAAAGGAGGTCCAACTTCTTTAGGGCTCCGAGCAGTAGGCCCAGCATTGTTACTAGACCCATATTAGTTGACAGTCAATCAGGGGGAACAAAGGCGGTAGGTGAGGGAGTAAAGGCAGTGGACACTACTACCCCAATTATTATGAGAGAAAATTTACCCACTGGGAAGGGTAAAGAGGTAATGGCTCCAGATACGAGGCAGACTGTTCTCGGATCTACTAATGGGAAAGCACACCAGATAAAATGCTTTAAATGCATGGGATTTGGGCATATGGCTGCACAGTGTCCACATAAGAGGGTGATGACTGTTATGGAAGACACTGGGGAGGATATTGAGGATGATCATGATCAGACTGAACCTATAGATCTACCAAGAGCACTGTAGGAATATTATGATGATCAGACTGCAGACGCACCTAAGGAGCATACAGGAGGAAAATATCTATCCCTTAATGTGTTACGCAGGGCCTTATCTATATTTCCTGATAATAGTGATATTTAGAGGGAGAACATAATTCACACCTCTTGCAGAATCAGAGGTAACCTTTGTGTACTCATCATCGATAGTGGTAGTTGCACGAATGTTATATCTGCTGCGCTAGTAGACAAATTACAACTGTCTACTATCCTACATCCTAGTCCTTATCATTTGCATTGGCTGGATAATAGAGGTAGTATGCATGTTACCCTTAGGGCGAAGGTTCCTGTGAATGTTGGGCAGAATTATCATGATGAGATCCTATGTGATGTAGTCCCTATGCATGCATTCCATTTACTATTGGGTCAGCCTTGGTTGTATGATCGACGGGTGATACATGATGGGTTTGAGAATACCTACATGTTCAGCATGGGCGAGTCACGCATAGTTCTATTATCGATCACTCCATTTGAGGTCCAGGGGTTTCAGAAACAGATCAGAAATCCATCCACTACCATTGTTAGCCAGAAGAGCAGGACAATAGAGATATTAGGGTTCAGTTCCACAACTAATCTACTAGATTTGAGGGCAAATCTTTCAGAAGCCCGAGGAGATGATGGGAAAATTTCTGACACTGTCGACCTTTTCAGAACCCAATTTGGATGATGATCCAAATTGCTCATATTTTACCTTATGTCTTTATTTCTAATAAAAAATTTGAGAATAATCTTATAGGTATAATGATAATTCTCCATGGGATGCCAATATGTCCTACAACTCCTGTTGGACACAGAACATTTTTCAGGATGACAATAAAAAACGCGCTGCGATTGTTTTCTATTCCAAGGCATTGGATCATGAAGACTTATGTTATTTTGTACCTTGTAATTGTTTTATGAACTATTTTGGTTGTATTTTGGTTTTGGGACACTTTTATTTCCTTGTAATTTTCATTTAGGATTAGCCACCTTAAAAGTGGCAAACTTGTAATTTTGAGCACTTTTTAACCCTTGGAATAGCAAGTATAAATACTTGCTTAAGAGAGGGTTTGAGGAGGCCATATTTTGCAGAATTAAGAGACACATTTCACGTGTGAATTAGGGTTCTTTCCTTAGTTCAAAACTCTTATCAATTTCAACCCAAGAATTGGAATTGTGGCAAGTGCAACGAAGGGGAATTGTGAGTCATATCGATTCCATCTTAGTTGCATGTTCATTTCTTCTCTAGTGAGTCATATTTAAGGTAGATTTGGATCTTTCTTGGAAATATTTGTGGTTATATTTCGTGGACAACAATCTTGTATGATTGATTGTTTCCTTGAGCACTTGAATTACATGAATGATTTTTAGTGCATTGGCGTGAATTTGTGATTGAAAGGGAAAGTGGAATTCATGGTTTTATTGCTTTCTTTGATCTGATTTCCATGTGATTGTCAATCCTTATTGTGGTTACTTGGTGAATGTTACAAATAGAGATTACAATCAAATCATTTGTTCAACATTTTCCATCAAAATCTACAAAGTATTCACATGAATTGCTTCCTTGGTGGACCGGTTTTGTATGAGACTTGAGACTTGTTTTCTTGAGTCAATTGATTGTGTTTCAAAGTGGTTTTGAGCACATCATACATGATAGGTTTAGAAACACCTACATGTTCAGTATGGGCGAGTCTCGCATAGTACTGTCACCAATGACTCCATCTAAGGTATATCAATTTCAAGAACATATCAGAACTACTTCCACTACATTTGATAGCCGGGAGAGTTGGCCAATAGAGATATTAGGGTTCAATTCCAAAACTGATCCTCTAGATTTGAGGGCAAATCTTTCAGAAGCCCGAGGAGATGATGGGAAATTTTTTGACACCACCTATACCTGCAGAATTAGATTTGGTTGATGATCTAAATCGCATATGTTTTACTTCATATCTTTTTATCTAATAAATATTTGAGAAATAATCTTACAGGTACAATAATAATTCTCCATGGGATGCCAATATGTCTTACCCTAGTTGATGGCCACGGGATATCTTCAGATTTACAATCAAAGACTCGCTGCGATTGTTTCCATTTCGAAGCATTGGCTCATGAAGATTTATGATATTTTGTACTTTGTAATTGTTCTATGGACTATTTTATGTTGTATTTTCTTTTGGGACACTTTCATTTTGATTGTAATTTCCATTTAGGACCGGCCACCTTAAAAGTGGCATAATTGTAATTTTGTGCATTTTCTAACCCTAAAGGGAGCAAGTATAAATACTTGCTTAAAGTAGGGTTTGAGGAGGCCATTTTTTTTTTCAGGATTAGAACTTCACTTTTACGTGAGAGGGTTAGGGCTTATTCCTAATTCAATTACTCTTATCAATTTCAAATCCCAATTTGAGGTTGTGGCGAGTGGCTTCAAGGTTAATTTGTGAGTAATATCAAATTTACTTTGTTGCAATTTTCTTTTCTCTCTAGTGAGTAATATCTAGGGTTGAATTGGTTTTTTATTGATCGAATTTGATTGCATTTGTAATCAAATTCTTGTTGCTTAATTTATTGGTTTTAGCCTTAGTTTTAACCTTCAATTTAGCATCTTCTTGGAACCGTGGGTTATTTTGTTGGGAAAGTGAATCACGAAATGGGATCTTATTGTTCTTGTGTGTAATTCATGTGGAATTCTTGTGATTGTTGTTATATTGGAGAAGATTATCATTGTTGGATTGTTAATTGCAACTTTGAGCATTCGGATTTCATTAAATCTCCATTAGGGTTCACGCAATTCATGATCCTATTGAACTAGTTTTTAATTGAGAATTGAAGTTGTTCCTTTGATTCATTTGCATGTGCTTAACCTTGGTTTTGAGCACATTAACTTGTAGTATACTAGCAATGAGAGTGTTCTCATTAACTTGTAAGTTTAGGTCATGAGTGTAAAAGTTGGGAAATTTGAGCTTAATTAGTATTAACTTGGAGAGTGTTCTCATTAACTTGTAGGTCTGGGTCATGAGTGTAAAAGTTGGGAAATTTGAGCTCAATTAGTAAGGTTGCGTTAATTTGTAGAAGCTAACTTGAAGGGACTCTCCCTTATGGTTGTACTCGAAATTGTTTTGTAGGCTCATAATATATAGGGGAGCTCATCAACTCACTTCCCCTTCGTCCGTGGCCTTAGCTTACCTATTTGATTATAGATGGGCCACTAAAGTATAGCAAATCTTATACTTAGCACAACATTCTTTGAACCTTAGATTGTTAAACTGGGTGCTGTTTTCAGTGACGATGGTGCTTAGTAAGCCTAAGTGGCATATTATGGCTCGATTGATGAAGTCTCTTACATTATATTTGATAATCATGACTATGGCTTTAGCTACTACCTATTTTGTGAAGTAGTTAATGGCGACTATGATGTATTGACATTGACCTATTACCTTGAGGAATGGTCTAAAGATATCAAGTCCTTATGGGGCAAAAGGCTATGGGCTTGTAATTGGCATGAGGGTACTATTTGGTTGCCTATCAACTAAGGGCATGCTTTTAACACTTGTTGCACCACTGTACAATTGCCTTGGCATCCTTCTTAATAGTGAGCTAATAATGCCTAACTTAAAGCGCCTTAATTACTAAGGCATGGCTTATGATGTGGTCATTACATAATCTAGCATGGAGCTTGATTAAGTGCTCAACCTTAGAATATTGGAGACATTTGAGGATTGGAAAGCTATATGCCCTTCTATAAAGTTTCCTATTGAGGAGCATATACTAGGTTGTTGTTTACATCAAGGCCTTAGCTTTTTTCCTCTCATTAGGAATGGTGCCATTTGTTAGATACATAATGATCAATTACATCCAACATGATTCCATGGAGGTTTGGGTTTTATCAAAAAAGAACTCTTGTTAAGAGCTACTAGTACTTTTCTCAAGCAAGAATTCCACAAATACCTATTTGTCCGAGTTAAAGAGGCATGATGATGCAAACTTTGATAGTCTATCCACTTTAGCATTTTCTACTTAAGTGATCTTTGTAATGCTCCATGATGGAAAGTTGGAGCATAGGGATCTAATGACCTCTAGGTATTTGGTCATTCCATAATCTTTAATTGCATACTCTCTATTAACCCATTGGACTATGAGTTGTGAATCTAAAAAAATTTCAACAATTTTAGCTCTAATTCCCTTAGACATCTTTAATCTAACAATGAGGGCTTTGCATTCCACCTCATTGTTACTAGATGGAAATCTAAACTTTAAAGCATATTGGACTTCAATACCATGTGGTCTAAATAATATAAACCCTGCTTTACTTCCACTTCGAATAGACTCACCATCCATATGGAGAGTCTAAGTAGGCTTCTTGTGATGGTGGGTGATTTTCTATTGTTGATTTAGTAACAAAATTAGCTAATACTTATGCCTTTACTGCCTCATGTGGTTGGTATTGGATGATGTATGCATTGAGCTCTAAGGCATAGCAGACCATCTATCCTAATGTATTAGGCTTTTGGAAGATTTGCCTCCACATAGTGAGCTTTGAAGTAAAGGCACAAATTCCTTGTAGAGATGACCATGGCTAGGGCAAACGTTGCTATTTTCAAATATCTACTTCAAGCCCTATAAGATGTGGCTTATGTAATAAACAATTTAATTCTCTCATCCATTTTCTTGAACAAAGATCGAGGAGAGGGCATGATCACTGACGAAGAGGTAGAGATAAAGTTCTTCTCTAGGGATTGGTTTTGAAAGAACTAGTGGTGTAATGAGGAAGTGCTTCAACTTGTTATTTGCTTTTTAACACTCTTTTGTCTACTAGAATTTTGTTAGGTTCTTCAAGATTTTGAAGAATTTAATGCATTTTGTTTGCAAATCTACACATAAACCTACTTAGTGCTACAATCTGTCTTATAAGCTTGTGAATATGGCCTTGATTTTCTTAGGATTGGCTTTTATTCCTTAGTAAGTGACCATATAACTGAAAAATTTCCCAAATGCTACACCATATATATGCTTTTTAGGGGTTTAGCTTCATATTGTATTCATGGAGCATTTGAAAATTTTCTTCTAAATCTATTAAGTGTTCTTCAGGCTCCTTGCTTTTCTCTATCATGTCATTGATGTATACATCTACATTGTGGCCAATTTGGTGTATACGCATCTTCATCAATAATCTTTAATATGTTGCCCTAACATTTTTTTAGTTTGAAAGGCATGACATTATAGCAACGCGTCCGAAAGTTAGTGATGAATGAAGTGTACACCTGGTTGGGTTTGTGTATCCCAATCTGATTATAGCCTGAGAAGACATTCATAAAGCCAAGGAGAGCATGGCATAAGGTCAAGTCGACTTACTTGGTCAATCATAGGGAGAGGAAAATAGTCATTTAGGTAAGCTTTATTGAGGTTGGCATAGTCAATATACATCTACCATTTCCCATTAGACTTCTTGACTAGCATACAATTTGCTAGCCAAGGAAGGTAAGGTTTCTCCCTTATGAATCTTTCTTTTAATATTTTTTTCACCTTCTCTTCTATAGTAGCTTGGCACTTTATTATGAAATGCCTCTTCCTTTATCTTATAACCTTAGTGGATAGGTTGATGTTAAGTCAATATGTAATTACTTTAGGTTGGATTTTAGGCATGTTTAAGGGGGACCATGCAAAGATATCTAGATTTTCTCTAAGGAAATCAAATAGCTACTAGCATAACTTCATTAAGACTGCTATTGCAATCTTCATGTTTATTTAGGAGAGTCGCCAATTTGCATTATTTTGGTTTCTTTAATTGCCTCTCCCCTTGATCCTAGTTTTTCATCGAGTGATGCTTTAATGGTAATCACTTCTCATTATGAAAGGGCTTTGAGATAGCCATTTCAAGCTACTCGCTAATCTCCTTTACAAATTTTAGTCTTTATGAGAGTAATGAACTTAGCCTTTAGATGCTTTATTGAGGTAACCATTCCCACTGCATTTTGTGATGGTTATCCTAGTATGATGTTGCATGGTGACCATACATTAATGACAATAAAGTCAACAAGTGCTTAGGTTGTATGAGGGCCATCTCTAAGCTCTAAAGGATAGGTTGTGATACCTTTTGGCTTAATGGGTTGATTGTTGAATCCATAGAGCTTGTGGTTGTATGGCTAACTTCTCCTTGACTTGATTTTTCATTTGGTCAAATGCCTTTTTGTATATAATGTTCATGGAGCTACCATTATCAATCAGTACCTTGTGGACCTCAAAGTCAACAATTTTTGTTGAAATGACAAGGGCATTGTCATGAGGATTTATGATGCCTTCTAGATCATTGTTGGAGAATGAAATGTCCACTTTCAGTCTCTTTACTTGTGCATTAAGCATGCTTTGATAGTTCCTTAATCTAGCATAGTCCTTACTATGAGAGCTTGATCACCCTCTTACTACTAGTCTACCCACTATCATATTAATTGTTCCTTTTGTAGGTGAAGCTTCTAGCTCTTGCTCTCTTCACCTTCTTTATAGTAGCCTCATTTTGGAGGTTGTTCGGCCTCAATAATATACTCACAAATGTAGCCTCATCAGATAAGATCCTTTAAGGTGTTCTTCAATCATATGAAATTCTTGGTTTTATGGCCTCTATCTCGATGAAAGTCACAATATTGGTCTGAGTTCTTCTTGATGGTCTCTCATTTTGATGGGAGTCGAATCACGGTTATTATAATGTTATTCAATGCGGGACGTAAAGCACAAGAACTAGAGGTGGACGCCTTTATGGCCGGTGACTTTGATCTTAGATTGGCCATTTAAGGCCAGCACGTGGAGATAGGCCGGCTATAAAGGCCAGTGGCTTAGCCTCCAAGGCTGGCCTTTAAGGTCAGCGGCATAGATTGCCTAAAGCTGGCCATTTAGGCCAGTGACTTACCATGCAAAGCCGGTAGCTTATGTAGGAGATTTGGACGAAATTTTTTGACTTTTCGCATTTGTTTTCCCTTTGCTATATATTAGTTTTTTTTTATAAGAATTTAGGGACTTTGGAAAATTTAAGAAAACATTTTGTGAAGTTTATTCTTCAATTTACTCTTATCAATCTATAGGATTGTGGCGAGTGGTAGTATTGGATTGTTGTGTGTCATATCAACAAATCTATACTAGGGCTACTCTCTTTCTGGTGCATCATATCCGATAAGGGTTTAAGGTTTATTTTATGTTATTGTTTGTTATTTGAATCTTAGAATTCGATTATTATTGATTGTCACCTTGGAATTGGAATCATTTAATCCGATCATAGTTTTAAGCACATCATCTTTTGGTATCAAAGCCTAGGTTAAGATTATGGATTGTGTCTTTTAGAATTCCTATGACAAATTAGGGTTTTGATAGGTTCTAAGATCATAGTATATACAGATCATGCAGCTCTTAAATATTTGTTTGCTAAAGTTGATTCTAAGCCAAGGTTGATTCGTTGGATTTTACTGTTACAAGAATTTGATTTGGAAATCAAAGACAAAAAGGGAACTGAGAATGTTTTAGCTGATCACTTATCATGGTTGGAATCTGAATGTTTAGATTCACCTATTAATGAAAATTTCCCTGATGAACAATTGTATGCAGTAGAAATCTAATGACTACCTTGTTATGTTGACATTGCAAATTATTTGGTTAGTAAAATCACACCGTATGGTTTATCTTATCGAAGAAAAAGAAGTTTTTGCATGATGTGAAATTTTATTTTTGGGATGAACCATATCTGTTCAAATATTGTGTTGATAAA
Source organism: Laguncularia racemosa (assembly GCA_037954665.1). Taxonomy (NCBI): domain Eukaryota; kingdom Viridiplantae; phylum Streptophyta; class Magnoliopsida; order Myrtales; family Combretaceae; genus Laguncularia; species Laguncularia racemosa. The sequence goes on from JBBMOL010000569.1 coordinate 144,715, forward strand.
ATAATTAGGCGATGTATTCTAGAAAATGAACAGCTTAGCATTATTCGGCATTATCATTCAAAAGAAGCAGGAGGTCATTTTGGGGTGGAAAGAACTGCAGCAAAGATTTTATCTTGTGGATTTTATTAGCCCAAGTTGTTTCACGATTGTAGGAACTACATTATGTCATGTGCTCAATGCCAGAAGACTGGTAACATTTCCAGGAGACATGAATTACCACAAAACAGCATTATTGTAATAGAGCTCTTTGATGTGTGGGGGATAGACTTTATGGGTCCTTTTCCCTCCTCTTTTTCAAATAAATACATTCTCTTAGCTATCGACTATGTTTCAAAATGGGTAAAAGTTGTTGCTCTACAAAGTAATGATGCTAGAGTTGTGGTTAGATTTTTGAAAAAGAACATATTTTCAAGATTTAGGGTACCTAGAGCTATTATTAGTGATAGGGGATCACATTTCTGCAACAAGCAATTTGAAAAACTTTTATCAAAATATGGGGTAACTCATAAAATTGCCACCCCTTATCATCCACAGACTTCTGGTCAAGTCAAGATATCCAATAGGGAAATTAAGCGTATTTTAGAGAAAACAGTAACAGTCAATGCATTTAGAAAATATTGGTCTTTAAAACTTGATGATGCATTGTGGGCTTACAGAACTGCTTTTAAAACCTTATAGGAATGTCCCCATACAAGATAGTCTTTGGTAAATCATGTCATCTCCCAATAGAGCTAGAGCACAAGGCATACTGGGCCATAAAATTCCTTAACTTTGATTTACAAGCTGCAGGTAAAAAGCAATTGCTCCAGTTGAATCAATTGGCAGAAATGAGAGATGAAGCATATGAGAATGCTAGGATATACAAGGAGTGGACTAAGCAATGGCATGATAGGAAACATATTAAAACGAGAGTTTCTTCCAGGCCAGAAAGTTTTATTATATAACTCTCGATTAAAATTGTTCCCCGGTAAGTTAAGATCCCGATGGTCTGGACCATTTATTATCTCACAAGTTTTTCCTTATGGCATAGTGGAATTGAAAGCAGAAGACAATCGAACTTTCAAGGTAAATGGCCATCTTCTCAAGCATTACCACGATAGGGAAAATCTTGATAAAGATACCACCATTGTGGATCTTACTTCCCAAGGTAAGAAAAAGGAAAGTCGGGCTAGAGACTTTAAACTAAGCGCTCCATGGGAGGTAGCCCATGCTTAAGCAAATAAAGATTCGGTGCTCTGAGGATTTGGAACTCACATTTGAACTCACTTGTTCTAAAGCACTTCAATTTCAAGGAAGTTCCGTTTTTCCCAAATTTTCTTTTGTCAGTTTTTACTCTCCCTTTGTGTGTATCAGATAGACAATTGGGACATTGTCTAAGTTAAGTGTGGGGGACTAATTCTAGACTAATGTTTTGATATTAAGATGCTTGTTTTGTTATGGATTGTTTAATAACTTCCCTATCTTGAACTAATTATTTGTTATTTGGAGAGAGTACTATAATATAAAAAAAAAAAGGGAGAAGAACTTGACTTGTTGAGGTGCCTTACTCACTAACTGTTGTAACTGATTTACATTAGTTGAAATTAAATAGTACAATCTTTAAGGACTAATTTTTGCTTATGTTAGCTTTTAAATTTGAAGTCTAAGAGTAGGTTGAGTCCACTTGTGCAAAATAAGCAAGTTTACTTCTAGGTGATTTTAGCTAGTACATTTTTTTTTGAATTGCTTTGAGAATATTTTAACATATAGTGAAAGAGGTAAAAGAAATTCTTTCTTAGTGATCCCTAAAAAAAAAAAAAAAAAATTTAGGAAAATTTAAAAACCTTTTTCCAAGACTCAGTGAGGGGCGATCGACCCTTT